>VDFB02051113.1:0-19172 GCA_007258455.2 Sequoia sempervirens
TGGCACTAGGTGATAGCAGAGCACCTAGAGCTTGAGAGTGGCTTCAAGACAATCAGGATATCCTTAAGGAACTTAAGGATAACATTCAATAGGCACAAAATCAGCAGAAGCTTTATGTTGAATTGTTGATCAACACAAGATGGAGAGGACATTTGAGGTTGGTGATATGGTTTTTCTGCGTCTATAGCCCTACAAGCAGAGTACACTCAAGAGAAGTGGGGCTGAAAAGCTCAAGCCTAGATTTTATGGACCATACAGAGTTTTCCAGATGATTGGAGAGGTTGCTTACAAGCTTGAATTACCCTCGGAGAGCAAGATACATAATGTTTTTCATGTGTCTTGTTTGAAGAAGGCTTTGGGGCAGCATGTAACTTCATCACCAAATTTGCCTCCATTGGATGAGGGTCGGTTGATATTGATTCCTACAGAGATCCTTGATATGAGGGAGAGGAGGTTGAGGAATAGAGTTATCAGGGAGTATTTGGTACGATGGAAGGACTTGTCGTTGGAGGATGCCACATGGGAAGGAGAGATGATACTTCAGCATCCAGCTTTGCAGTTGTTTGGGGGCAAGCAATCCTGGGAAGGGAGGACTGTAATGTCCCTTCCTTAGGCAACTCAGATATTAGTAGAGGTTGGCCTACTACTAGGGTTCCCATAGGTCAGCAATATGGTTAGGGGACCCAGCCGAGGGTTGCGGAGCCTTGCGGGGAGCTTTTCGAGACTTTAGTTTGGAGTTCAAAGGATGAATTTAGGAATAATTTGGAAATATTAAAGTTGGCTCTAATGGAATAGTGAAAGGGTGAATAGTAACAAAGAATTAGAAGATGAATAGTGAAAAGTTCACCCCCCCTTGTGCTATGATGCCTAGAGACATAACTTCAGAGCTTTAAAGCTTTTAAAACAACTTAAATGATTAAAAAGGGGGCTTAATGAAAAGCCACACCTAGCATGAGGAGACCAAGCAATTTTTATTAAAAATACTTAAAAATATTCATGTTGCCATGTCAAAAACCCTAAAAAGAGGTTGACCCTTTTGGAGGAAGTCAAAAAGCTATAAAATGAGTTTGAGGTTGCCATTTGACACATGATGAGTTTATACTTTATATTTTCAGAGCAGCTTGCAGGTTGGAGCTCAAGAAGGGTTTCTACATGCAGATTTGGCCTTCCAAGAACGAAAACTCTTGGGAGAAGGGAGTGTTGGACATAGCCCCAACATTCTAGAAGGTAAAAACATCATAGAGAAGCTTTCTTATTAGTTTGGCATCGTTTATTTAGGAAGGATATTGCAAAGCAGTCATTTGGAAGGGCAGAAATTCTTATCAGGTTGCAAATCAGCCCTTTTTGAGGACATTTCTACCATCTTACAGCAATATTTCAGTCAGCCATACACCATTGGGCATTTGGGCATCAAACCCTAGGTGCCAAGTGGAGTTTTTTGAGGGTTTGGAGCTGGAAAATTCACTTACAGCAGTTAAAAGAAATCATCTCGTACCAGGAGCTAAATTATGGAGTCATATTTAGAGTTGGGAGAGCTCAAATTTGCTAACCCAGAATAATATCAGACCTGAGAATTTTATTTCAGCCTTGTAATAGTTCATTTCTAGGTCTATGGATGAATGGGTATGTTGCATTTAGCCCACATTTATGTAATTTCAATATTTTAGTAATAGAACTATTGTATTTTCAGTTATCTTCTATTTCCAGCAATTGTTTATGTCATGTTATATGCATAAAACTCAAAACAACAAAAAAAACGAAAAAAACGCAAAACAAAACAAAAACATAAACCCTCCTATACACTGGTCAAAGATTTTGAAAGGTCAAAACTCAGAAAAAATCAAATCAGTTTTGGGTGGGAATCTTTCAGATTGAGGGAGTGGACAACACAAAGTGTCCAAAAAATGTGTGAATACTTCTCAATCAATAACCCAACAACCCTACAATTTTTTTTATTGTCAGTTACAACTTGTACAACATTTTGAAGGCCCACTTCTTCAATAGCTTGACAAAGGATGTTAGCAATAAATGCACCATCCTTCACCTGTCCTTCACAATCCACTACTCTCAAAAACATTGCCCCTTTAGGGGACACTGCAATAACATTCATCAATGGGCGATTTTTTGCATCTTTCCATCCATCAAAAACGATGGTCACCCCTGTTTTGATCCTCGAATCCCTTATGGGCTTCAAAGAGTCCGCTAAATATTTAACCTCTTTACCTAATAAGGTGCAATGCACCTTCTCAAAACCTAGGCCCTTATACCCCTTTGGAGCCTCATTAATAGATTTCACCATTTTTTGCCAATATGGTGAACGAGCAATGTTGAATGCCAATCCATTGGCATCGACACATCTTCCTATGTCTTGATCAGCAATCTCTCTTGCCTCATTCTGAAATA
Source organism: Sequoia sempervirens (assembly GCA_007258455.2). Classification (NCBI taxonomy): domain Eukaryota; kingdom Viridiplantae; phylum Streptophyta; class Pinopsida; order Cupressales; family Cupressaceae; genus Sequoia; species Sequoia sempervirens. The sequence continues at coordinate 2,404 of VDFB02051113.1, forward strand.
AAGTTTCCAACAATCCCTTAGATCTTTTATTTGTAGAGGGCGCGATTTGCTCTTGAGAGATGGACATAAATAGATGGCTATCTATGGGTGGAAATTGAGAAGGTGGTGTAGGGAGCTTCATCACTCGAGATCCTTTCTTTAACAAAGGATGACTTGTTTTAAGACAAATTGTTGCTTGGTCTGCTTTTTCTTGCTTAGCAATATATCCCAATACTATGTGTTTTGGAATGCCTTGTTATTTGGACCTGGACAAGCATTGATGCCTAGTCCAAGGATCCTACACAAGTGCCCTTTCACTCGATTATATGTGCTCAAATATCTAACATTGCAATGACTACAAATCCAAACATATGCTCCAGCACCTACAAATTGTTGAACCATTTCAACATATTTCCAAAGGGGAGAGTTTGGGTTTGTTTTGAAACAAGATTGGTTCGAGCCTGAGAGGTAGAACCGGTAGCCATTGTAATATCTAAGCCACAACACATTGAAATTTTGGTATTGAAACTAAATAACTTATTTCATTTCAAAAAGTTCAAAAAAATTGAACATCTATTATAGACACTTAGAAGAATGAAAACAAAACAAAAACTTAAAAACAAAACAAAAGAGTTCATTTGGTAAAAAAAAAATGTAAAAAGAAAAACCAAAAAACTTCAAAAAAACCTACCTCTTTTGAAGAAATCTTGCTCTACAATTTTCTTGGCAAAGAACGAACACTTGCAAGTGCTTAGAAATAGCACAACAACCAACTTCGAACAATCAACAATCAACCTTCAAGTCTATTCAAGCTTGTGCAAACAAGAGAGAAAGTTCAGCAATGGAGGCAAAAAAACTTGTTTTTTCATTCACAAATTGTTAAATGAGTATGTTTTTACCTATTTGATGTGTTAGGAGGCAAATATTAGGGTTGGGAGGAATATTTTAGTCTTTAAAAGTCAAAAAAATAATAAAAAATTGCCAAAAAAAAGTCATCAAACCATGGCCTGGGCGTGAAATTGCCTGGGATCGAACCCACAGTCTGTGGATTGAACCCTATCCGAACCAGGACTAGACCGGACTAGAACCTTGTGTCGAAGCCGAACCGAGCTGGGATCAGGGAGCTAGGAGGGTTGAACCAGTAACTTAGCTTCTAAATGAGAACCTATTGCATTTTTACATCCCTTGTAGAATTAGCAAGATCCAACAATCCTTTTGTTGGCAACTCTTTTTCAATTGATTCAGACACATTTACCTAGAAATGCTCAATAAATTGAGCCATAGTTTCCAACATACCATTTGGATCTTCCATTTTTGCTATTCCATTCAAGTCTCTAGAAAACAATTATTCTAAAAATAAAAAATAATCAAAAAGAAAATTGAAACTTGCAAGGTAAAATTTGATGTCTTTGGGTATCATTTATCTCAAACTAACCAAATGGTATCTAGTAATAGCAATATTCCTGTAAAAATTTCCCCGATAGATAATCATAGAATATATGTTCAAGATCATTCAACATCTTTAGAACTACATCATTATGGCCACTGGGTGGATTATTGCACAAATTTTGTTATGCTCCATTATAATTGCCATTGAACTACTTTTTCCTGCTTGTACCTGAGGTGTAGCAACTCACACAAACTAGGAAATAACACCCTATGTCATAAATACCTTCATCCCAACCTACTCTTCTACCAAACCACCATGTGATCCTACATAATTGCATTTGCTGCTAGTTTTTGAGCCTCTTCAAACCCAGACCTTACCAATCCAAGCAAAGGACGTATGCATACTCCTAGCAAAAATGTCACTCTCAAGTCTTTCTACACTTGTTATGCATACCAAAGGGCAACACAAAACTCTATTTCCATTCCAGAGAAATATCGTGAATTAAAACCAATGTGTTCTCAACAACCAAATAAACCAATGTTCAATATCCTAGACTCACAAAATTATCCCTCTAATATTAACTATTACATTCTCCAAAGGATGTAATATTCCCATTCATCAAAAGCAGAGGAATAGCAAATAGTACCACTCATATATGCATTCATGTCTTACAACCATAAACAATTATGGGCAAATAGCAACTAATCATATACACATTCCCTACTTAATAATCAGATAAAAAAAGCAAAATGTAGCTTGAACGAGATTAAAAGTTTAAAAACTCCCTACAACTCACTTGGTTTGTGACGGTCATTAACATGTGCCAATTTACACAATGAATTGGTGATTCATATAGAGTGCTTCAATTTATAATCACATCTTATGGTAGTTTTCTTGCTTCTTGGTAAACATTTTAACAACCTATATGCTTTCCTCTTAAAATGAGGTTGACTGGATTGGATTAATAGTTGCAATGCATAATTGGCCTTTGCTGCAACCATTGCTTGTGCTCTTCCAAACTCGGAAAGAATACATGACCATGAATATTTTAATAAGTGCCAAGCATCAAGAGCTGCCTCCTGAAATGTTCCAGCATTAAGTACACCAACCATGTGTGGGATGTGGGATGCAAAGAGGATCCATTTCACTTTTCTAAAGCCTTGAAATCTTACTGAAAAGAGTGTTGATAGCCTTCACAAATTCTTCATTGATGGTTGTAGTGGCCAAAAAACTCTTCCTCTAAAGCACCACCAACAACAAAAAGTAGTCAATTTTTTTTTTCTTTTTTTTTTTTTCTTTGCGAAAGGTGAAAAGCCTGTATATTATATTAATATTAAGATATGTAAATACAAAAATGCCAAAGGTGGCTAGAGAGTCCAAATTGCTTCAATCTTCAATCATTCCAAGAAAGCCAACCGTTCAGTTTTTGTACACAAACCGTCACGGACATGTAACTGTTACAACTGCATTGGGCCGTCGAAGAGACTCCTTCCACTCTCTCTTCAATAACACCCAATTCCTTTGATGTCTGTTCATTTTCCAAGTTAGTCATCAAACAATCATCAAAAATCTCTAGCCAATTATTGTTTTCCATCTCAGCACCATTCGGGTCCCACCTCGACCTTATTCATGAGCTACCACCAAGTCAACCTCATCGCCATATCGAGGAGACACCAATTCGTCTCCCTTCGACATAGGCAATTCCCTTCGATGAAGCTTATCGGCTTGTCCCTTGTGGTCCCCACCTCCATCGGCTTGTCTTTGCAATCGATAAGTTGGAGGTTTCCAAAACTTCATAACCCCCGATGTGTGGTTCTAAAGTTCCAACCCCTGATGTGTGGTTCTAACGTTCCAATCCTCCGCAATCTCACAACATTGTTCCATGTGGTCCCCACCTCCATCGGCTAGTCTTTGCGGTCAGTAAGTCAGAGGTTTCCAAAACTTCATAACCCCCGACATGTGGTTCTAAAGTTCCAATCCTCTGCAATCTCATGACAGTGTGACAGCTATCGGACCATCGAGGAGACCTACACCAAAGTCTTGGCAAAACCCTGAAGTCCCACCAACAATGTTCCTCCGGCATTCTATCTAAGTGTCGAGGAGACATGCTCCAATGTCACAGTGACGACGCAATGTCTTTTTGACACACTTTCATCGGAGTATCGAAGAGACATTTAGGAATCTCCTGCCAAGGTGATCAACTCTCATCGACAATAGCTTGCCACCTCTTAGCATTAGGCATGCCAATTGATGATGACTAATCTTGATTAGTACTTAAACCATGCTTAATAGTCAGCTTTGTTTTATTTAATGGAAATTTTCAAAATATTTTACCACTCAAAAACAAAACAAAAAATAATGCTGCCTAAAAGATATCAAATGTGCTTCAAGAATCCTTAAAAATACTAAAACATATTATCATAATAAAGAGTGTGGCTAAGAGCTTGCAAGTTTTCATTAACAAACAGAAATCAATTATCAAAAAATTTCAATGTCTCAAAAGAGAATTTGAAGATTAAAAAGGGATCTTACTATCTTCATGAGATTGTGATTTCGCTCTCTTGAATTAATAATGAAACACTCAAAACACCACAAATGTTAAGTGAACTATAAATATTTGACTGCATTCTATAAACTTATTGATTTGAAGCCCACACGAATAAATATAGTGGCACATTCATACCTCACTGAAAATAAAAGATGACAGTCAACTTACAATTGTTAAGCAAATAATCTTTTGACTTGTCAATTATACAACTACCTTTATGCACTGCAGTATTGTCAGCCATGTAACTTTGAATTGAAATGACTTTAGGACTGTGAATGTCTGCTTAAAGCTCCTTCTTCCAAAAATACAAGTACAAACACAATCCCATAGGGGCTACTAGTCTGATTTTTCCTGCATTGGAATCCCATGAAAAATTAGAAAAATGAAAACATCAATTATTCAAATATTGAGCTTAAAATCCAAAGCACCTTTTATAATGGTAGAGAGTGGCCTCACGAAAGAAGGCCTTGAGGTTTGCAGCAACTGCTCACTGCTCTTTTATTTTACGGAATATATTTGCCAATGTTTGCTTCTATGTAGTTGATTTTCCCTGAGAAGTTTCCTCCAGGTCATCTAGGACATAATCCTAAAAACTGTAACAAGAAGCTGAAATATTGTTTTTCCTGGTATTATCTCACTGTAAATTTCTCATAAATGTTCTCACTTCTCACCATCACTAGCTAAGGAAGTTATGACAAAGCCCATCAATGGGTTCATGCCCCTATTATGAAGATAAATATTGCAGTACGCATCACCATACATGCTCTTTTCAATTGATGTGGATGTGTTTACCAAGAAATTCTCGATAAATTGAGCTATAGTTAACCATATACCATATGGATATTCCAACCCTTCTATTCCATTAATGTCGCTGGAAAACAATTATCATAAAGAAGAATATATAGAAAAAGAATATTGAAACCTGCAAAGTTAAATTTGATGTCTTTGGGTATCATTTATCTCAAGCTGACCAAACGGAATCCAATAATAGCAGTATTTCTTATATAAAAATTCCCCTGATAGATAAATTATAACAAATATGTTCCAGATTACATCAAAGACCATGGAACTACATCATTATAGCCAATAAGTGAATTATTGCACAAATTTTTTAATACTCTGGTAAGATGGTCATTGACTACTTTTTCATGCATGTACCTGACCTGCAACTGCTCCCACAAACTATGATAACGCCCTCAGTCATAAATATCTTTATTCTAACCTGCTCTACTACCAAACCACCATGTAATCCTACTTAGAATGCCTTTGTTGTTGGTTTCTGAGCTTCTGCAAACCTAGACCGTTGTTGTCCAAGCAAAGGAGGTATGCATCATTCTAGCAAAACTTTTAACTCTAAAGTCTTTCTCATCACACAAAATCCCTAAGTATAAAGCTGCATTGAACTTTGCAACTGTAGTTGTAGACTTGAGAAGTATAACGAGAAAAGCTATTGCTTTCAAATGAGAACCTATTGCATTTTTTGCATGCTTTATAGACTTAGAAAGATCCATCAATCCTTTTGTTGCCACCTCTTTTTCAATTGATGTGGATGTGTTTACCTGGAAATGCTCAATAAATTGAGCCATAGTTGCCAATATACCATTTGGACCTTCCATCCCTGCTATTCCATTTAAGTCTCTAGAAAACAATTAATCTTAAAATAAACATACAGAAAAAGAAAATTGAAACCTGTAAAGTTAAATTTGATGTCTTTGGGTATTTATTTATCTCAAATTGACCAAATGGTATCCAATAATACCAAAATTTCGTATAAACACTTCCCTTGATCGATAAATTATAAAAAAATATGTTCCATATCACGCAACATCTTTAGAACAGCATCATTATGGTCAGTGTAGGAATTATTGCACAAATTTTGCAACGCTCCAATATAAGATGGTCATTGACTACTTTTCCATGCTTGTACCTGAACTGTAGCTGCTCCCACAAACTAAGAATAACACCACCAATCATAAATATCTTCATCACAACATGCTCTTCTACTAAACCACCATGTGATCCTACATAATTGCCTTTGCTGCTGGTTTCTGAGCCTCTGCAAACCTAGACCATAGCAGTCCAAGCAGAGGAAGTATGCGTCCTCCTAGCAACACTTTCACTCTTAAATTCTTTCTAACCTTGTGAGGCATATCAAAGGCCAACACAAAACTCTATTTCCATTCTGAAGAAATGTTGTGAATTACAACCAATGTGTTCTCACCAACCAGATAAACCAATGTTCAATATCACATACTCACAAAATTATCCCTCTAGTTTTATATTCTCCAAAGGATTCCCACTTATATATGCATTCCTGACTTAAAACCAAAAAAAATTATGGGCAAATAGCAAGAAATCATTTACGAATTCCCATTCTAAAAATCATATGAAATAAGCAGAATGTAGCTGAATGAGGTTAAAAATTTAAAAAGTACCTACAACTGACCTGGTTTGCTGAGGATGATCATTACCAGGCATCAATTTACAGAATGAATTGGTGCTTCATATAGAATGCTTCAATTTATAACCACATTTTATGGTAATTGTCATGCTTCCTGGTAAACCTTTTAACAAGTTGTAAGCTTTCCTCTAAAAATGAGGTCGACAAGATTGGATTAATACTTGTAATACATGAATGGCCTCTGCTGCAACCATTTCTTGTGCTCGCTGCTCATTTGCATTAGAGAATATATTTTCCAATGTTTGCTTCCATGTAGTAGATTTTCCCTGAGAAATTTGCTACAGATCATCTAGGACACAGTCCTTAAAAACTGTAACAAGGAGCTGGAATTTTCTTTTTCCTGGGATCATTCTACTGTAAGTTTCTCGAAAATGTTCTCACCACCACCAGCTTAAAAAGTTAGGGCAAATCCCATCCATGAGTCCATGGCCTTATTATGAACCCAAATGTTGCAATAGACATCACCGTATATGCTGTTTTCAATTTATGTGGATATGTTTACCTGAAAATCCTTCATAAATTGAGCTAAAGTTGCCCATATACCATGTAGATCTTGCATCCCTGCTATTCCATTCAAGTCTTTGGAAAACAATTATCTTAAAATAAAAATGCAGAAAAAGAAAAATGAAACCTGCAAGTTAAATTTGATGTCTTTGTGTATCATTTATCTTGCTACTGGCCAGTTTCGAAGGTGGCTACTGGTCTGGTTTTGCCTGCATTTGAATCCTATGAAACATTAGAAACATGAAAACCTCAATTATTCAAATCTTGAACTTCAAATCCGAAACACTTTTTTTATGCGAGAGAGTAGTCTCATGAAAGAAGGCCTCAATATTTGCAGCAATAGGTCACTGCTCATTTTTTTTAGGCCTCAATGTTTGCTTCCATGTGGTTGATTTTCCCTGAGAAGTTTGCTACAGGTCATCTAGGACACAGTACTGAAAAACTGTAAGAAGGGGCTGGAATTTTCTTTTGCTAGGGATCATCCTACTGTAGATTTTTCGTAAATGTTCCCACCATCACCAGCTAAGGAAGTTATGGAAAATCCCATCCATGGGTCCATGGCCCTATTATGATGCCAAATGTTACAGTACAAATCACCATATATACTCTTTTCAATTGTTATGGATGTGTTTACCTGTAATCCTCTAAAAATTGTGCTATAGTTGCCCATATACCATCTAGATCTTCCATCACTGCTATTCCATTCAAGTCTCTGGAAAATAATTATCTTAAAATAAAAATACAAAATAAAAAATTGAAACCTGCAAAGTTAAATTTGATGTCTTTGGGTATCATTTATCTGAAACTGAATAAATGATATCCAGTAATAGTAGTTATTCCTATAAAATTTTCCCCTAATAGATAAATTATAATTTATAAACAATATGTTCCAGATCAAATCAAGGTCTCTGTAACTGCATCATTATGGCCAGTATGCAAATTATTGCACAAATTAGGTAATGCTCTAGTAAAATAGTGATTGACTAGTTTTTCTGATTTTCATGCTTGTACCTAAGCTGCAGCTGCAAACACTCACTAGGAATTGACACTTAGATTGCCTTTAGTGCTAGTTTCTAAGCTTTTGTAGATATAGATAATAGCAGTCCAAGCAAACAAGGTATGCATCCTGCTGACAACACTTTCACACGTAAGTCTTTCTCATCACAGAAAATCCCTAAGGTTAAAGCTGCATTGACCTTTGCAACTATAGTTCCAAACTTGAGAAGTGTAACGAGCAAAAGTGTTGTTACTTGTTTGTAAATGCGAACCTATTGCATTTTCCACATCCTTTCTAGACTAGTAAGATCCAACAATCCTTTTGTAACCAACTCTTTTTCAATTGATGTGGATGTGTTTAGCTAGAAATGCTCAATATACCATTTGGATCTTCCATCCCTGCTATTCCATTCAAGTCTCTATAAAACAATTTATCTTAAAAAAATATAAACAAAAGGAAAATTGAAACCTGCAATGTTAAATTTGATGTCTTTAGGTATCATTTATCTCAATCTGAACAAATAGTGTCCGATAATAGTAGTACTTTCTATAAAAAATACCCCTGAAAGATGAATTACAAAAAACAAGTTCCAAATCACTCGACATCTTTAGAAATGCATCATTATGGTCAGTGTGTGAATAAATGCACAAATTTTGTAACACTCCAGTAAGATGGTCATTAACTACTTTTTTGTGCTTGCGTCTGAGGTGTAGCTCCTCACAAAAACTAGGAATAACACCCTCAATCATAAACATCTTAATCCCAACCTGCTCCACTAACAAACCACCATATGATCCTGCCTAATTGCCTTTGCTGCTTGTTTCTAAGCCTCTGCAGACCCAAACCTTAGCAATCCTAGCTGAGGAGGTAGACATCCTCCTAGTAAAACTCTCACTCTTAAGTCTTTCTAACCTTGTGAGGCATATCAAAGGCCAACACAAAATTTTGTTCCACTTCTAGAGAAATATCGTGAATTACAACTAATGCTCTCACCAATCAGATAAAACAATGTTCATTAACTCAAAAAATTATCCCTATCGTATTATATTCTCCAAACGATCTGATATTCCCATTCATCAAAAGTTCAAGACTAGTAAATAGCACCACTCATATATGCATTCCTGAATTAAAACCAAAACTAGGAATAACACCCTTAGTCATAAATATCTTAATCCCAACCTGCTCTGCTAACAAACCACCATATGATCCTGCATAATTGCCCTTGCTGCTGGTTTCTAAGCCTCTGCAGACCCTAACCTTAGCAATCCAAGCTGAGGTATACATCCTCCTAGTAACACTTTCACTCTTAAGTCTTTCTAACCTTGTGAGGCGTATTAAAGGCCAACACAATAATCGGTTTCAATTCTAGAGAAATATCGTGAATTACAACCAATGTGTTCTCCCCAATCAGATAAACCAATGTTCAATATCATTAAATCACAAAATTATCCCTCCCGTATTATATTCTCAAAAGGATCTGATATTCCAATTCATCAAAAGTTCAAGGCTAGTAAATAGCACCACTCATATATGCATTCCTGACTTAAAACCAAAAACAATTATGGGCGAATAGCAAGTAATTATATACGAATTCCCATCTTAAAAATCAGAAGAATAAAGCAGAATGTAGCTAAATGAGGTTAAAAGTTTAAAACGCACTTACAACTGACCTGGTTTGCTACGGATGATGATTACCAAGTGTCAATTTACAGAATGAATTGGTGCTTCAGATAGAGTGCTTCAATTTATAACCACATTTATGGTAATTGTCATGCTTCCTGGTAAACATTTTAACAACCTGTCAGCTTTCCTCTGAAAATGAGGATGACTAGACTGGATTAATAGTTGTAATACAAGAATGACCTCTGCTACAACCATTGCTTGTCCTCTTCCAGATTCAAAAAGAATACATGACCATGAATCTTTTAATAAGTGTAAAACGTGAAGAGCTGTCTACTCAGATGTTCAAGTATTAAGCATGCCAACCAGGTGTGGGATGCAAAGAGTGGCCATTTCACTTTTCTAAAGCCTTGAAAGCTTACTGAAAAGAGTGTCAATATCTTCACAAATTCTTCATTGATGATTTAGTGTCAAAATCTCTTCCACTAAAGCACCTACAACAGCAAAAAACAGTCAACTTTGTTTTACTTAATGGACAATTTCAAAAAAAAATTACCAATCAAAACAAAAACATTAACGCTGCTGAAAAGATATCAAGTGTGCTTCAAGAATCTTTAAAACTACTAAAAATCATTACCATAACAAATAGTGTGGCTAAGAGCTTGCAAGTTTTCATTAACAAACAACAACCAACTTCTGCAGTCAATCGAGGGCTACTGGTGTGATTTTGCCTGCATTGGAATCCCATGAAACCTTAGAAACAAGTAAACATCAATCATTCAAATATTGAACTTAAAATCCAAAACACCCTTTTTTCATGGGAGAGAATAGCCTCACAAAACAAAGCATCGAATTTTGAAGCAGCTGCTCACTGCTTATGCTTTTTATGGAAAATATTTGCCAATGTTTGCTTCCATGTAGTTGATTTTCCATGAGGAGTTTGCTACTAATCATCTAGGACACAGTCCTAAAAAACTGTTACAAGGAGCTGGAATTTTATTTTTCCTGGGATCATCCTACTGTAAATTTCTTGTAAATGTTCTCACCATCACCAGCCATGAAAGTTATGGCAAAGCCCATCCATGGGTCCATGGCCTTATTATGAACCCAGATGTTGCAGTGAACATCACCATAAATGCTCTTTACAATTGATATGGATGTGTTTACCTCAAAATCCTCAACAAATTGAGCTATAGTTAACAATATACTATCTGGATCTTCCATCCCTGCTATTCCATTCAAGTCTCAAGAAAACAGTTATCTTAAAATAAAAATACAAAAAAAGAAAATTGAAACTGCAAAGTTAAATTTGATGTCTTTGCCCTTTAGGTATCATTTATCTGAAACTCACCAAACAGTATCCAGTAATAGCAGTGTTTCATATAAAATTTTCCCTTGATAGATAAATTATAACAAATATGTTCCAAATCACATCAAAATCCTTGGAACTGCATCATTAAGGCCAGTATGCGAATTATTGCACAAATTTTCTAATACTCCAGTAAAATGCTCGTTGACTAATTTTTTATGCTTGTACCTGACCTACAGCTGCTCCCACAAACTAGGAATAACATGCTCAGACATAAATTTCTTCATCCCAACCTGCTCTACAACCAAGCCACCATGTGATCCTGCTTAGATTGCCTTTGTTGCTGGTTTCTGAGCTTCTGCAGACCCAGACATTAGTAGTCCAAGCAATGGAGGTATGCATACTTCTAGCAACAATTTCACTTTTAAGTCTTTCTCATGACACAGAATCCCTAAGGTTGAAGCTGCATTGACCTTTGCAACTGTAGTTCCAGAATTGAGAAGTGTAACGAGCAAAAGTACTTCTTGTGAATTAGAACCTATTGCATTTTTTACATCCTTTCTAGACTTAGCAAGATCCAACAATCCTTTTATCGCAAGCTATTTGAAATTGATGTGGATGTGTTACTTGGAAATGCTCAATAAATTGAGCCATAGTAATCCATATACCATTTGGATCTTCCATCCCTGCTATTCTATTCATGTCTCTGTTAAACGATTTTAATCTAAAAATAAATATACAGAAAAAGAAAATTGAAACCTGCAAAGTTAAATTTGATGTCTTTGGGTATCATTTATCTCAAACGCACCAAATATTATCCAGTAAGAGCAGTATTTCCCATAAAAATTTCCCCTGATAGATAAATTATCAAAAAGATGTTCCAGACTACTCAACATCTTTAGAACTGCATCATTATAACCAGCATGTTAATTATTGCACAAATTTTGTAATGCTCTAGCGTGTGAATTGTTGCACAAATTTTGTAATGCTCCAGCGTGTTAATTATTGCACAAATTTTGTAAGTACAGACACAACCCCGTAGGGGGCTACTGGTCTGATTTTGCCTGCATTGGAATACCATGAAACATTAGAAACATTAGAAACATTGAAACATCAATCATTCAAATCTTGAGATTAAAATCCAAAACACCTTTTTTTATGGGAGAGAGTAGCCTCATGACAAAAGGCCTACAGGTTTGCAGCAACTGCTCACAGCTCATTATTTTGTTAGGGAAGATATTTACCAATATTTGCTTCCACATAGTTGATTTTCCCTGATAAATTTGCTACAGCTCATCTAGGACATTGTACTAAAAAACTGTAGTAAGGGGCTGAAATTTTCTTTTGCCAGAGCTCATCCTACCACGGATTTCTAATAATTACCAACTAAGAAAATTATGGCAAAGCCTATCCACAGGTCCATGGCCCTATTATGAAGCCAAATGTTGCAGTACAAATCACCATATATACTCTTTCCAATTGATATGGATGAACATATTTGCTTCCACATAGTTGATTTTCCTTGATAAATTTGCTACAGCTCATCTAGGACATTGTACTAAAAAACTGTAGCAAGGGGCTGAAATTTTCTTTTGCCAGAGCTCATCCTACCACGGATTTCTAATAATTACCAACTAAGAAAATTATGGCAAAGCCTATCCACAGGTCCATGGCCCTATTATGAAGCCAAATGTTGCAGTACAAATCACCATATATACTCTTTCCAATTGATATGGATGAACATATTTGCTTCCACATAGTTGATTTTCCTTGATAAATTTGCTACAGCTCATCTAGGACATTGTACTAAAAAACTGTAGCAAGGGGCTGAAATTTTCTTTTGCCAGAGCTCATCCTACCACGGATTTCTAATAATTACCAACTAAGAAAATTATGGCAAAGCCTATCCACAGGTCCATGGCCCTATTATGAAGCCAAATGTTGCAGTACAAATCACCATATATACTCTTTCCAATTGATATGGATGTGTTCACCTATCCTCTATAAATTGTGATATAATATCCACTATACCATCTAGATCTTCCATCCCTACTATTCCATTCAAGTCTCTGAAACAACAATTATAAGAAAATTACAAGCAAATTTCGTAATGCTCCAGTAAGATTATCGTGACTAGTTTTTCATGCTTGTACCTGAGCTACAACTGTTCTCACAAACTAGGAATAAAGCCCAGAGTCATAAATATCTTCATCCCAACCTGCTCTGCTAGCAAACCACCACGTGATCCTGCTTAGATTGCCTCCAATGCTAGTTTCTAAGTTTCTGCAAACATAGACATTAGCAGTCCAAGCAAAGGAGGTATGCATCCTTCTAGCAACAATTTCACTTGTAAGTCTTTCTCATCATACAAAATCCCTAAGGTTAAAGCTGCATTGACCTTTGCAACTGTAGATCCAGAGTTGAGAAGTGTAATGAGCAAAGGCATTGCTTGTGAATGAGAACCTATTGCATTTTCCACATACTTTCTAGACTTAGCAAGATCCAACAGTCCTTTTGTTACCAACTCTTTTCAATTGATGTGGATGTGTTTACCTGGAAATGCTCAATAAATTGAGCCATAGACCATCCTGCTATTCCATTCAAGTCTCTGGAAAACAATTAAACTTTAAAAAATATAAAGAAAAAAAATTGAAACCTGCAAACTTAAATTTGATGTCTTTGGGTATTGTTCATCTCAAACTGACCAAATGGTATCCAATAATTGTAGTATTTCCTATAAGATTTTCCCCTGATAAATAAATTACAAAAAATAAGTTCCAGATAGAATCAAGGTCTTTGGAATTGCATCTTTATGGTCAGTGTGTGAACATTTTGCTATTAGAAGCACAAAATCAATCACATCTGTTAGACTCATACAAAGTTACATAACTACTAGGTAGTTGCAAAGAAATAACTAGGTACAATACCCAGGGAGTTGATGGTAGATTCTGACTATGAATACCAAAGGTAAATGTTTTTTTAAAACAGACACAATAGGTTACCAATAAAAGTAATTTAAAACTATTCATTCTCCAAAGGACATAATTCTCAGTAAGATTAAAAATTTAAATACAATCCATGAATAAGGTTACAAACTTACACATAAGTCTAAAGTCCTGAAATAGAATATAGTTGAAAAAGTCACATATTAATGCTATGAGATCTCCACAATCCATAATGTTTTTTGATTTTGCTGTTTCTGGATGTTGATTGTGTATGAATTTTTGTATCACATATTGCCTAAGATGATTGAATTCTAATATAAGAAAATTTGAACAGAATGGTTCATGTAGCTGAAGACTTAAAGTTTGTTTAGCACGTCTATATACAAGCTCAGCTAAAAATTTTGAAAGAAACCTAAATTTAATTGGGGCAAAGAAAGGTCATCAAGAAAGAAATGTTAGCAATATACTCATTCCTTGCATGTGGAATGGAAGCACAAGGATATCGGAAGCACAAGGATATCGAAAAGCCATTGTACATAGCTGAAACATATTAATATAACTGCACTTCATAAGTTCACTGAAATCATTGTTTAATGAAAAAGCATTTGTCCTAAAATCAACTTATCAGCACTTTCATTGGCATGAGCAAAATAACAATGCTACAGAATATAAAGAATGTAACTCAAGTTTCATGAGATCTTATAACAAAGAATTCAGAGATGCCTTGCCCTAGCAAGTGGTGGTGAACATGATGTTTGTACTTTAAAATCTGGAGATTTTAGAGTCTTCATTGATGAGATCTTTCCTGCTTCCCAGACATATCTGCTGAAAATGCATAGATAAAAAATTTATGCAATAAGAAAAACTTAAAAAGGATTCCAGTTCTCACCCATATACTGTAAAGCTTACCTGCAACTGAAAATGAATAAGTGAAACATGTAAGACGTAGAGCATTTGTATCGAAATGGTTGGTGTAATTCATATATTTAAAGGATAAATACAGATTAGAATTCATAATATTAAGGTCCAGAAAACTGTCTGCATCAAAAGAATGAGTTCATTGACAAACACATAAAAGGATTGTAAATATTCTTATAGAGATAGGACAAGATATGCTTAGGTATTTACAATAAGAACGGGGCAGGATTGGCAAACCTAGGTACTTAAATGACCCTGAGACAATATCAGTTAAAAATTCAAGTGTAGAAGGCCAATTCCAACTTTTTAGAAGGCAGATTTTTCATAACAGCAGTTGCTAATTCACTGTCTACAGTGCTGTGATGGGACCAAACTCACTGATAATAGAATGCATGCAAAAGAAAACTAAGCCGTTAGTTCCAAGTACAAACACAATAGAAGGTTAGACTTTCAAATAATGGTTTAGACCAAATGGTTAATAGGGGGCAATTTCTGACCAAAAAATGTGTTTAGTCCTCATGTAGAAATACAGATCCCAAACACAACTTAGTACTAATGCAAAAATGTAGATCTCAAAAAATAACATAGTAATACCATCAGAATTATCTACAGTTCATCTTTCCATTGATAAAACTTAGCTTCTTATTAGATTTTCCTCTGGTTGGCTATAGGCAAATCATCAATTATCTGACCAAACTATGCATCATGAATTGGAAATTCTTGCAAATATTTGGCTGTAGAGAATTTGTCGTGCTTTAAATATTATGTATATAAGCAGCAGTTGTAAGGGATATTGGGTTTAATTATTTTAATTAAAATAGATTGGGGGAGCAGCTGTAGAATTTTTGTATAACAATCTTGAAACTATTAAGTCCCAGCTCATCGGATCTAGTTACTCTAAATCCCATTAATTTTAGCTCTACCTTTAGATATTGTGAATGGATTGAAGCCACAGCTGTTAAGATAGTAGTTTCATTTATTATTCCCTTATTTTGGTAGGGGTTACATATTAGTTATTTTTAGAGATTCCACCCATTTAGATTCAAATTGAATTGTTGTTTTCTAAAAAAAAGCAATTGTATTCTTCCATTTAAAAACGCATGCCATGTCATCTAACGACATTTCATTCATACAAGATTCATAACTACATAAGATAATGTGGTACAATAAGTGACTTAGACAGTCCATCACCTTAAAGTCGAAATAATACAATTAGAAACACAAATAAGGTGCTTAAATGTTGGAGTCTTCAATAGTCCAATCCATATATCATCCTACAACTCAAAGACGAGAACATGATCTAGGAGTTTTTTCTGCCCAGCTATGAAGTTTACGCTTCCCCGAAGAGTTCTTGTTAACATAAAGAACCACTAACCCTAGATGGAATACTTAGCAAAAAAAATCGATAGTAGGATGGAATCTAGTGTGTGCCTAACATATCTACATACATTTCTATCAAACTAAAACATGCTATGATCGATGCTAGGATATGGCAGAGAACATAATATAAAATATGTCCATCTATCTTAATGGTCTACAAAGTTTGGCCAAGCATAATGCCATATACAGCAATATAAACGTAGATCTAGAAAAACAAAATCTACGCTCCTTGCTTACCCGCATTCGGCGCCCGCCCAGGAAGGTAACTTTCCACAAACACAGAGAATACAATCTTTCCCTAACTACGCATTTAAATATAGACTTGCATGACTAATAACTTAAATGTTTTAAAGTTATTAGACATGCAAGTTATGTTTAAATGTTTTAGCTAGAAAAAGATTATTTTCTCCATGTTAGTGGAAAGTTACCTTCTGGGACGGATGTCGAATGTGGGTAATTAAGGAGCATAGATTCTACCTTTTCCAAATCTACTTTTATATTGCTACATACAACATTATGCTTGGCCAAACTTTTTAGACTATTGGGATAGATGGACATATTTTATATTATTATTCTCTGCCATATCCTAACATTGATCATAGCATGTTCTAATTTGATAGAAATGCATGTAAATATGTTAGGCACACACTAGATTCCATCCTATTGTCGAATTCTTTTTGCTAAGCATGTCATGCAGGATCGGTGGTTCTTCATGTCA
>VDFB02051114.1:0-28743 GCA_007258455.2 Sequoia sempervirens
ATTGCTAAACCGAAGAGTGTTCCATCCTTGGCATGATTGTGATATAAATTATAATATTACGAATTGTTTCATTGGCACATATTACATGTTAATTTAAATTATTGTGTTATTGTTAATAAACTGAAAAAGTCGATTAAAAAGTTAAAAAACTTATTAATAACAATAGAAGCTTACAAATATAGATTACATATACAAATATAAATTATAATATTACGAATTGTTTCATTGGCACATATTACATGTTAATTTAAATTATTGTGTTATTGTTAATAAACTGAAAAGGTCGATTTAAAAGTTAAATACTTATTAATAACAATAGAAGCTTACAAATATAGATTACATATACACATTAAATGAAAACTAAGGAAGCTCTTCAGGTCCAGAATCAAAGTTTTTGTACAAAATTTACAATGATAGAAATAATATCATATGAGACTAGCAAAGAAAGCACAAAAACAAACATAACACTATTTAACAGAGGTATACAACTACCTCTCAATCATCTTCTTCGAAATACTTTTCCTCTGCATCCTGGGAGATCTCTTTTAACCAGTGATCATCCAATGCAACATTATTATCTATATTAGCATAATCTACATGCTCTGTGTCTTCTCCACAAAGGAATTTCTCCTGCATAATACGAGTAAAATGATGCATCTTCTCTTGTAGCTCTTCCCCTGACAGGATTTTTTTGGGGCGTTTTAGTTCTGATGTCAATTGTTCAGATGCTGGTTTTTTCTCTTGATCAGTGCTAGCAAGTCCATCATTTGCATTAGGGTCTGCATGCATGATGTCCTGCACACAATCACATCAAAGTGTATTGTTTAAATCTAATGTCAATCCTGCTTTTGTCATTAATTTAAATGCCATTGGCAAATGCAGTTGAAGTTTTAATTTACTTCATCCAAATGAAGAGCATTATTAACATAAAGAAAATAAGGAGAACTGCCTTCAAAACCAGCTCCAAGTTAGACTGATTTTTTTAATTATTCTACAAGCATACCTCATCTTTAGAGCCTTCCTCCTCTTCCTCTTCTTCCTCTTCTTCATCCTCTTCCTCCACATCTTGATCTTCTTCCTCTTCTTCCTCTTGAATGCCAAGTCGTTCTTGCTCCTCTTTAATCTTTGCAACTATCCTTGCTTCTTCTGATTGTCGCATAAGTGTCTCTGACCAACGCTCCCCAGGTCGCGCGAAACCCCTAAGAGTTGGATCCTGGTATTTCCCAACATATTCATGGTGTAAAAAGGGGGCTCTAGATCTCATGGCATCTTCAGAAAAATACTGTCCATCATCAATAAGTCTGTTCATGTAAGCAAGCCGACGGTTCTTAGCTACAACTGCTTGTAATCTACTCTCTTCTTTGGTAGGAACAAGGAAACTCTTAATATGCTTCAAATGCCAAGTGACTTCATAATCATCCTTAAGGACCTCAAACTCCTGTAGCTCTTCCACATTCAACTTAGATCCATATCGTTCTGCAAAATGAAGAATAAAGCACTTACAGCAGGTGAAAAAGATAAAATGCATTTTAACCAATAAACAATCATCCTATGCAGTCTTCACATAAACAAGGGATGCAGTCTAATATCCTGTCAGGCATTAAATTTACCAAATATAGATTGGTTATAACAACCATCCTATAGAATAATTCAATATATATATAGATTGGTTATAAGAACCATCAACCATCCTACAGAATAATTCAATATATATATGGATTGGCTGTAAGAACCAGAAACTTGGCCACTTCATAGTATATCAAATACCTAAAATTAACCACTGAATACTATGTCAAATAACAACCTAATACCATGCCAATCCCATCCATAATTCCCCTTTTCACACCACTAAAAATATCACATTAGTCTTATTAATAGGAATGACCAAGGCAAGCTGGTGTCATTAAGGAGTGAACTGAAATTGGTTTTAACAGCTTTAGGATGGGTGAAATTGAATTTCGATAGCGCTTGTCGTAGGCAACCCAGGGTGTCAGTGGCAAGAAGCATTCTCATGGACCACAGTGGGATCATGTTGGGTGCAGCATCCAAAAATTGCAGAGAGGAACAAACCATAGAAGCATAAACCCTCAAAAAATCTCAAAAATCCCGATTTTTAAAAAATCTTTGGCCGAAACAATTTTTTCTCCAAAATTTCCCAATTTAATCAGCCATGATGTTCAACGATTTTTAAGGGTTTAAATCATGAAAAAATCACCCAACCAACCCATCATCAAACCCTAACCATGCAAGATTGCTATTTAATTGGGTTTTCTTGTTGATTTTTAACACAGAATTGAGTATTAGCCATCAAGACATGATTCACCATCAAAGATTCGCTAGATTTCATCAGGTTGCTGACACAAATCACAAGTAGGCGACCTTGAATGGATGTATATTTCTAATAGATGTTAAGGGCATTAAAATATAGACACACTCTTTGGTATGCTTCTACGTTTGATGTTAAGGACATTAACATGGAATGGTTAAGAGATGTGTTGCTTTTTTGTCTATATTCCACACTACTGTCATTTTCCTTAGGCTCGTAGTAATGTTTTTCATGTATATAAGTCCAAAGACACAATTTAGTGGGAAATAGTAGACTATCATAAATACTAAGTAAGGCTTCTATCTTATTTTTTTAACATTTCTAAACCTTATAAAGAGTACATGCCAAAAGTAAATATAAAAAGTCAGACTAAACTAAAACAAAACTTTATTGGCTTGATATCAACCTAAAGAGGTTTATTTTTTGGAATTCTTGTGATTTTAACTATTCAAAAGAATTTTAATATTTCAATTGTCAACCATAATACCGAGGTGGTTGTTTAGATTATCAAGGTTAGGTTGAGACAAATTTCCTTTTCAAATGCTGTAATGTCTTTTTTTGGGATAACCCTAAATCTTGCCCTAGAATCACAAGCTTAATGTAGTTAGGGCTATAACTTACCACTTAGATCCTTAAAGAAAGATAAACCTTGGTTTAGATCTTGTAATCATGTTAGAGATCCATCACTCATGTAGCCTGACAATTGGTACTCCATATTGAACCTTAGAATACAACATGAGTAACTCTATTCCAAATGATATTTTTGACCTTAGCAACTTCATAATGGACTAAGTAGTCCTACTTTGTGTTTGCTCAATTATGGATCTTACAAGCAAGGATGAAGACAAGTGGTCTCAATCTCTCCCCTCATGTGGTGCATGCCATTCATATGACGTGATGAGACTCTTAACCTCCTTGTCAACATTTGTGTTCCATCTCCATAGTCGACCTTTCTCCCTTGTTACACCATAGTAGGAAGGTAGGATTACAATGGTCAATCCCATGATTGAACTAGACCCAAAGGTAGCACCCTCAAATATCCTTGGAGGCAGAACCCTTCTGGCCCTCATGGGCTCATTACGTCCCACCCTCAAGTGGCGTATCTAGTGGAGATCAACCTAGACCCAAGGGCAATACCCTCGAATATCCCAAGAGACAAGTACCCCCTTGGCCCTCGTGTGCTCATTACGTCCCACCCCCAAGTGGCATATCTAGGAGACTCCATTGCATGAATTCCCCTTTGTAATCCTTTTTTCTTACCATGGTGGAACATAGATAAACAATTGACTAATTACAAAAATACATATGAGCAAATATACAAACACATAGATTTCTAAATATGTATTATTTATTTGCATTTTAATGTTTGGGTTTTAGTGTCGCAATTTTGGGGCAAGACAGATGCTAACAAAGTGTGATAATTTGGAGCTTCAATTCGACATTGGCCATCAAGTTTTAATGGGAAGTGGGGGATAATAACAATTGTTTAATCAAGTGGGAAGCATAAGTATATACATAACAATATATAGACATTGTGGAACTAGAAGCAAAATGGTTCCTATCAAAAAGATAAAAATCAGCTTGTAGTGCTGAAAAGAATGAATTGTAGCAATATTTTATATCAAATTGAAGACTTGTTTTGGTTATATTTAAATTTCCTATATATTTTGTAGGCTTAATGCTTTGTTAATTGGTGAAACTTATTGCGTAAATGCATGCCTTACACTAGTTAGGGAACTACATTCCATCTAGGATTGTCATATACATGGAGGTTCAAAAGGCATGCAACGAGTACAATAGTAGTACATGAATGCTTCATGCATGTTAAATAGGTACCAAGCAAACTAATACATGCCTTGAGAAAAGTCATGCCCTAGTCTTGTGGTCTTATCTTAATCCCTCCCGAAGCAAGCCTCACATATTTTCTCATTAACAATCCAAATAGATTTCAACAGCAACTATCCTATTGAAAAGGGATGTTCCTTGTGCTTTGATTTTCCATTGAAACTTGTACCCATAATCTCTCAAATTCTCAACTCAAAGTCCATCAATGTTTTTAACTCCATCATACACTTATACGCAAAATCAAGGAAAGTTCACATGAATGATGATAGCTAAAATTGTGGCTCAAATAGTTGCTCTCTTCTTTTGTACTAGCAAGTCTTTATTAAATATTATCTAATGGAAAAATATTTCACACACCCTTTACTCTTTTACAAATATGCTAAAATAGTTATCAATGAGAACATTTTAATATCACTTATGGTCATTTGAGATTTAAGATTTTGTTTCAAAAACATTTTCTATTACTCTATCTTGAGCTATTTGATTCAAAACCTACTAAGTTGAACTTTGCAATTGCTTCCTTTGTCATATAATTTCCCTTTCACACTCTTCATATAGTTCTCTTTGACACTGTTCTAGAATTTACAAGTACTATTAAATCACAAATATGAACCAGTTGATACTTGTTTTGTAATTTATGATGTTTGCTTAGCAAAGGAAAACTATCTTTTTAATGGCTTTCGTGAGCTTGAGGATTTTGAGATCCTAGCAGCCATCTTGGATAGTCATGAGGTTGAATGACTTAAGAGAGGCTCTAAACCACGACCTTCATCATCAGGACCTACAATTCATAGCTCTATCGTAGTAGCAAGAGTCATTGGCTGCGTTTGATTTTTTGGAACTGTGTACTTACTTTACAAGTTGACTTTGTACAAACTATATTATAATTGAAATTTTGTCATTTGTAACCATCTAGTTATTTTTATGCACTATGTGTAATGCAATGTAATCAGAGATATGAGTATAAACAACAAAATCCTATTATCTACAATTCATGGGTTGAACTCTCTATTTTATTTGCTCTCTATATCTCTATGATATGGAAATGCCCTTAAATTTCAAAAGAAAAAAGTAGTTTCTGTCTTTTTTTTATAATTTTTTAATTTTTTTAAATCCAATTTTTTCAAAAAAATCTTATACTTTTGGTTTGCCAATTTTTTTCCCAAACAATTTCTGCTGCTATGACAAACAATGAAGCAGAAGCTCAAGGTCTGCTTCTGCGACTGCAGCTTTGTTTGAAATTCGAATGTTTAACTATAGAAGTCAAAGGTGATTCTATGATTATTGCCAACGCAGTTCAAATGAGGGCATTACCAAATTAGAACATAAACAACATTCTTTCTCAGATTTGGCCTTTACTGCATAGTTTAAGTTCTTTCACCATAAATCATGTCTACCGAGAGCAGAATACAAAGGCCGATTCACTGGCTAATGCGACGATTAATCAATTGGAGGAATTGAAAGCTAGTTCTTCGAGGGCCCTATAGCCAAGCTTTGTTGGAAAGGTGGCGAGCACTCTTTAATATTTTCATTCTTTCTTTGGTGGTGGGCAATTAATTCTTAGCCCACAATGGGATCATCCAAGTTTTTTGGAGTCTTTCTATTCGTTCTAGCTTAACCTTGAATGAGGTGTGTAGGAAGGTTAAGGATCACAAAGGAGTTATGTACATAATACAGGCACAAGGAATCAATCCCATTGTGGATTCCCTTGGACTCAATTTCTCAACAAAAAAGTCTAGTAGGTGGCATAGATTTCGAGGGTTGACAACTATTTTGGTGTCTGGCATCCCTCTTATTACCGGTATGGTGTTTTGTCCAACCATTCTTAGCCGGATGTACTAAAATTCTTCTTTGTAATGTTTTTTTGCAAAGATAATAAGTGGGAGCAGTCCCCTTGACCGCAATTCGCCAATCAAAAAATATATCACATTAGTACATTCTCTAATTAACTAAATTAATTTTTATTATTTAGTTGATTAGTCATTCCAAATTAATTAATCTTTTTTTCATTTATCCAAAATAAATAATAAAATCTATTTTCTTCATTTTTAAAATACATAAATAAATAATTCAACTAATCATGTGACTATCTATAACTAATAAATTAAAGTCAATCCTCTCAATTAATCTCAAGTAATCTCATCCATCCATTTTTATACTACATCTTCAAATCTTGACCATTCACCTTCTATCTTGCTCTAAAAGCTAACTTACTTTAGAAGCTACCAAAAACATTGTATAGTTACCCTAGAGTAATCTCAATCAATCTTAGCCATTCATTCTCATATTACATGTTCCAATCTCAACCATTTATATCTTCATTGCTTCAATCAACAATCTATAAATCTACCCTCATCCTCCACCAAATGATCCATGAACAATCAAGCTTGACAGGTACATGCTGCAAGAAAATTGCATGATCCTTGCACAGTCATGAATCAAGAGCACATCTATTCAACAAAGCAGATTGTTCATTTGGTAAGTGAAGTTAAATCTTATTATTGAGTTTCTTTTATTGTTCAATTTGAAGTTATTCTTGATTTAGAATGAAAGGTTTAATAATATTTTAATTATTTGAATATGATTTCTAGATTTTCTCCTTCAGTTCTCTTTCATCCTTATGATGGATCATGTAATGTGATTTGAAACATTGATGACAAAAACAGCTACACAATCGAAACTAGAAATCATATTCAAATAACCAAGATGGATTGTGAAAACTTGATATCTTTAATATTTTAATTTCTTTGTATTTTGTTCTAAATTTTGCATATATTGTGCTTGTATTAAATCAGTTAATAAATCAAATAAATAATTAGGAATAAACTCAAGAATTTGCCATGAATTTAAGAAAACACACACAAAAATCAATTAACACAGAAAAGACCAATTAAAGTTCAAACTTATGTGACACGGCACACATGCTATTTCAAGAGTCTTATGTAATGCTAAAGAAAATTGTGTTTTCTCCAAATCAGGACTCTGTATAATGGTGATGAAATTATTCTTGTTGATAAATACAGCAGTATTACATTATTCATTATTTTTAATTTTATATCATTTCAACGAGTTCTCATTTCCATAACACATATCTGGAAAACGAGCAATGCAGTTCACTCTAGCGGATAAAGGAGAGTTGGAAGAATACTTCATACAGCATTGGAAACGAGACTTTGATGCTATGCTCCTAGGAAAAAGATACATGTCATAGAAACAATTAAATAACACCCGTTTCCTCCCCATTGATTTTCGACCCGCCAGTTTTTATAAGTTAGATTTAATAGGTAAAAATTCATAAAAACACAACCAAAAATCTCATATAAAAAGGGAACTATAGCATGCATGTATTCAATGTAAATGATAAATTCCAATAATTATGATTGAAAAAATATTCTCCTATCAGTTAGCAGCAATCATGAATTGTGATTCACTTCAATACAGCTGAAGGGTGATTGGACATATGCTGAGTTTTTGGAAAGAGTTCAAGTGGCTCGAGTTATTCTAATTTGCACTTCACTTTTGGTGTATGAAAGTCTTTTATTTAGCTAAATAAGTCTAAGACTTATCTTCCATCTCGTCCTTAGAAGTGATAAGGGTGCTTTTCTATTTTTGGAAGATTAGATTTTCAGCTAAAGTATAAAGATAGGCACATGATAGAAAGATTGTAACATACTATGCACAATGAATTTCCATGCAGCTATGAGTTGTATCAGTTGTAGAGGTTACCTTGTAAGTTTTTCGAAGGAATAAAAGACTGATTTGAAGATGTAATTATCTGTGTATGCTGATTTGAAGATGTAATTATCTGTGTATGCTTCCGCATTTGAAATTTTCAACTATTGTGTGATTGATTCAATGTTTTCTACCATTAGGAAATTAGTCACCAGGTTCTAAAAAAACCATAAATATAAAAGAAGGAATTAGTTATCACATAAACAGTCACCCAAAAAAATATTCAAATGGCAAATGCCTTACTCCACGAGTATATTATACAAAATAAAACCTAAAACATTTCTCAAAGCAGTAAATTAAATTAAATAACTAAAATATCTCAGGAGATTTTCCGTTGCTACCAAAACCCAAACATTATTGTATTCAGAACTCAAATAAGTGGTGCGAATAGAAACTAGGGCCCTTTTCCAAACCCTGATTAGGGTTTTATACAGACCCTGATTTACTAAAATCAATTATTTTACACTAATTTAAAAATGGGCAATTCGGGAATAGTGAAAGGATTTCATTAATACCTAAGAAAAGGGCGGCATCTCTAGAAAGCAAATCGTTTAATAGAGCTTGAATCTCGACTGGGGCAACTGGGTCCTGCCTTGAACGCATGGAGTGTGGCAAATGAAGATCTGTGAGAGTCGATAGCCTCTCCGATATTCTATTCACTACACTTTCTTCCGAGTTATCCATCTTAATTTCCCTGCCCATTTTCTTACCATTCAGAATGGCAAAGCACTGTCAAGTAATACCGAATAACGGATTACCTTTCAGAAACCTTACGTTGTCTGCGCTCTGCACTTGATTTATATCTCTCGTATGTCTTGGTCGAGTGGGTCTTGAACTCCGAACCTTATACGACAAATTTCCAGAATTGAAAATTTAGGGGATTTAAAGCAATTTAAACGAATAGCAAGCCGCTTCCCCGGGTGTCGTCCTCCTCTTCTAGCTGATGTTTTTTGCTAAGGTAAAAAAGTGTCATTAGTGTGGTGATTGATCGCGATGGGTCCACGTCATGTATAATTTTTATATGAATAACTAATTAAAATAATTTAAATTTATTTTTTTCTAATATTAAGTCCATGGATGGAAAAGATATAGTTTAATGTTTTGAATGCACATGATACTTCAAAAGATAGATATATTAATTGTCTCAGCTACATGTGAAGCAACAACCCATAATAAAATAGAGTTTTGCTAATATAAAGTCTTTATAAATGACATGGATTGTCAAGTGTCCATCAAACAAACAAATATGCCCTGTATCTCCTCATCAACTTAATTTTATCAAGAGATAACTGCCCAACTATTGGTCACTTCCTCCCTGAATTCCTTCAACTAGCACACTCAAAGGTGTAAGGGTCACCAATCAAGTTGTCAAAACAAGAGGACAAAAATTTAAGACTTCAAACCAAACAAGTATTCAACCAAATCAATAAAATGGCAAATTTATTACCAAACTCAAAATTTTAAACATTCATCAAATCCATATGTTCATCTCAGATAAATCAATTCATAAAAAATAAATTCAACTAATCAAATGAAAGTGCACAAATCGAGAACATGTCTTGTCATATATTCCTACAAATACATCCATTTTTCTAATCTAATGTTTGTGTAGCCCTTCAAAAAAAAATCTACACGATTCAAATTGCACGTTGTTATCTACTCAATCAACTATAAGTTCGCACTACACTTAAATGCTTATTTGTTTTATATACTACAAACTATTATCTACTTTATAATATTTTTAAATTTATGACTTCAAATCAAACAATAATTCAACCATATCAATTTCAATTTTGATGTTCATTGTATGCAAACAAGTTTTATGTTGAACATTTCAGATATAGGCCTTCCACTTTTTAATGAAATGTTATTTCAATGCCAAATGGCAATATTTAAATTCTAAATCCTACATCACAAAACATGATAGAGAAAATAGTAGTTATAGTAGTTATATTTTGTCTTGTATAATATTTTCTCTATCATGTTTTGTGATGTAGGGTTCACAATTTAAATAGATTTTATTTTATCCATAGGTTCAAATGATAAAGCTACATATCATCTTTTATGAATAAACCTATTTAAACTTTAAACATGGTAATTGTTCATATAGTAGTTACAATTTGTCTTGTGTACTATTTTGTATGTCATGTTTTCCTATATAAGGTTTACAATTTAAATATATTTTGTTACTATTTGTAGGTTCAAAGGAGAAAGATTCATATCATCTTCTATGGCCAAACATATTTAAACTCGAAATCCTACATCACAAAACATGTCACATAAAATATTATACAAGACAAGCTATAAATAGTATAAATTCAAGTTACCTTCTCAAAAACAAAAAATTGTGAAAATAAAAGTACAACTTAATCTAAAGTTTAGCCATCATTGTGATCCATCAAACTATAGTTACAAATTGGTATTTTGATGGTAATCAAAATGGCATAAAAAAGTTATATTGTTTTTGAAAGATGTTGTAAATTTGTTCTCAATCTTGTTTTTGTTCAAACTAATTAAACTAAATATTAGTCTTGATGCTCACCAAAGAAAAATTTGGTCTTTTGTCACGTGGCACTCCATGTGGACCCTGCAAGATAGGGTGCCCCACTATGGGTCCAAAGTAGTCTTTGTATTTTATTTTTGAAAAGGTATTTCTTCACTTTAATCCTCTGTGTGGTTGTAAATGGAATATGAGGTTGTCATACATTGCTTCATCTCTTTTTGGGTTCTATATAGTTGTTAATCAACTTTAGTCCTTTGTATGGTTGTAAATGGAATGTGAGGTCATCATATTGCTTCATCTCTATTTTTGTATTCTTCTTTTGTTTATTATAATCTTAAAAGGCACCCTATCTATTCCAAGAATTTTCAGTTTAATGCTTCGTATATTTCATCACTTCAATCCTTTGTATGGCTATAAATAGAAGGTGAGGTCATCATACATTTCTTCCTCTATGTTTTTTTTACTTCTACATTTTTGTTATTCAACTACAGTAGGCATAGTTCATTTTAGCTTTTTGTGATTATTATAATCTTCAAAGGTAACCTATTTGTTCATAGAATATCTAGTTTAATGCTTTAGGCATTTCTTTCTCTAACTTTATATTGAAAATATTCATAAGATTCTAAATTTTAAAATTGTTGTTGAAGGTTGTTTGTTCCAAAAATTTGATTTGATGAATGGTTCTCAATATGAACCACTTGTATTTTCCAACAAATAATGTTTTCCTTATATATAGATCTATATGGAGAACAAATCCCAAATACAGGCCCAAAACAATACAAAGAGATTAAGAACAACACTACCTCCACATAAGAGAGTACACTTCCTTTTAGAGTTGAAAAGAGACCTCATCTTTCCTATGAAATACTAATGTGTAAGCATGTAGAAATTTGAGTTGTGCAAGAAACAACTTGTTCATTTGGTCATATTGTGAGTCCAAATAGTAGTGTAGGTTTGGAAGAATCATTTGGTGAATCGCCTGATTAGAGTTTAGGTTTTATTTCATGTTTTCCTTCTCTCTTTTCTTAGCAAGCAACAATAGGTAGCTTAAATTAGGTGAAGTCACAAGACCACCATCTAAGCCCACACTCAAGGAGATCATCCCATGTTTCACAAGGTGGCTAAGTGATTTAATTAGCTCAACAAAGGGTGCACACTTCCCTGACAACAGATTTGGGCATGCCCAGTGGAACAATTTGAACTCTCTTAGTTCAAAATTTATCTTATCATTGCTAATATTTGGTGTGTCTATCAATAATTTTTGCCTTTGGAGGTAAAATATTCACACACCTATCAACTCCAAGTTTGATCTATTACTTTCAAGAGGACTAGTGCTAGTATGTACTTATTTCTTACAAAAATAAAATAAATAATTTCATACTTCATTATTCTGATCTTAAGAATTTTTTTGTGAATTTCTAGCTAGCTTGAATGTCAATCATTGTAGACATGCAAAATTAGCATTATGCATTCATCAAGTAAATCGGGCTTCATGTGCATCCACTCATTCAATTAATCAAGTTCACTTCCATCCAGTCATTAGGTAATCTCATCTCCTAAGGTCATTTATTTAAAATCAAATAAACATTATCATCAACCTTTTAATAAATCAAATGGCCATTTAATTAAATCCCAAATCATATTACATCATTTTCTGATTCAAATAAATCAAATATCCAAGTCCTAAAAGTCAAACTCACCTAATCACCATTAAGCTAACCTAATCCTTATTAGCTTGACCTAACCCACCCACTTGCATCCTCTAGATATCTCCACTTGCACAAATAAATCAATTTATTGATTTATTAAAACTCTCATTTTCACTCAACATGGCCCTCAAATTTGAAAATCATGACAAGTTGATTTGTCCCTCCAACATTGCATTTATTGCTTATTTTCTTGTCCCCCTCTCAAAATTTATTGCAAAATTTGAATTCAAATTCTCCCTCTCATGGGCACTCTTCCCAAATCTTGCACATGCATCAACCACTCACTAGTTGACAAGTGTCTCCCTCTCATTTGTCCAATCTTTGTCCCACATTGATCCATTTTGAGCATTCTTTCAACTTGATAATCTATAAATGAGAAGCTTCATCTTCAAGCAAATCCTCCACAATCTGATACAAGGTTAATCTCTTCAATAGGGAGCTAATCTTGTCCACACCATCTTCATATCATATTCATAGCAATTTCATCATTTAGCTTAGCTTGATCAAGGATTGGGAAAGGGCTTCTTTCCACATCAAAGAAGCACCAATCCACTATGGGATAGATATGCATCTTATTTTTATGCTCTCAAGTAGTTTGTATTGTTATCTTGTTTATGAAGGCATGATGCATTATTTCATAGGAGTAACTAGTGAGTTTGCATGAACTAATCCATAGAATGGAGTTTTAACTTTGTGCAGATTTGAGAGGTGCTCACAATCATAATGTCTTCTTTTAGTAAAGATAAGTTTTACCATCTTTCATTCCATGAAAATGCTATTTATACACCTTCCTATCATCCATACCAAGAAAAATATGCTACTGATTTTGTCCTAAATAACCCATTAATAGAAGGTCATCAACATACTCATCATGTTTACCACCCACCCACCCCTACTCAAAATTCATGGCATCCTTCATATGTCCAAACTCAACCACATGTTGTTTCAAGCCAACATAGATATCCTCACAATTAGCCTCAAAATGATGGTAATTTGAGTGTCAAAGATATAATGTTGGACTTGCAAAGACAACTGAATAAAATTGAACGAGACCAAGAATACAACTTGCAGTAAGAAGAGTTGGCTTATCAAGGCTACCAACACCAACAGCAGTTGGAGATGCAAAAGAAACAATATGAAGAGTCTCTTGCTAAAGATATTGTTTCCAAACAAGAGCAGATGATTTTTTTTCTTTCCCAAATACAAAGTTTGGAAGACCAATAAACTACTTGCATTCCAAATTAACCTATGAGGGAAGAGCTTCTCAAGTATAAGATTCCAAGTTTCAAGCAAGACAAGCCTCTTGAATCTTCAAGTAAGATTATTGAGTTTGAAATTCCAAGTTTCAAGCAAGACAAGCATCTTGAATCTTCAAGTAAGTTTGTTGAGTTTGAAATTCCAAGTTTTAGGAGTTTTTGTCCTTTGCAAGAAACTGTGACTATGCAAGTTCAACCTTTTATTCCTCAAAAGAAGACTTTTCAAGAGCCTATTACTTTTCCAAGGACCCATCAAACTTCCCAAGATTATTTTCCAAATCAGCCTTCTTGTCCTATCACCATTCACCTTTGCAAAGATGGGTCTATTGTCTACCAAGATAGTTGGTTTAGTAAATAAGAACATGAGGGTAGAAAAGGAAAAATAAAACTTGTAGAAGGAGGTTGAAGAACTTGGTCAGTTGGGATAGCAAGGCAGTAAGGAAGGAAAGCGTTATGTGAATGAAGATTTCATATTCTTATGTGATGAGCTTCCTTCTTTCATTGAACAAGAAGAAAAGAGCATACAAGCTTCAATACCATCGCGAGTTTTGAAGTAGATAAAACATGAAAATGAGCTTGAAAAGGTGTTGGTTTATGAGGGGGACAATGAGGAAGACATTTTTTTGCAAGATATAGAAGTTGAAAAACACATAGAGAGAGAGATGTAATGAAGTGAAAAACAACCCTCTTATATAGAAAAGAAAGGAAGAGGTTGAAGAAAACCTATTTGAGGATGATTTGGAGGGATTTTGTTCAAGTTTAGATGTCAAGTCAACACATTTGGAAGATGAAAATCATGAACAACAGGAACACAAGGCAAAAATCTCTATGATTTTTCCAAAACAATCACAAGAAGTGGTTTTCACAAGTCAGAAAATTGATGATGGAGCAACACATAAGAATGAAACCAGCAAGGAGAGCTCAAAGTTCATCTTTTCACAAGGATGTCCAATCAGGCGTTTAGTCAAAATGGAGGCCACCAAAGCATCAAAAGTCGTTCTTTCAACCAAGCATGAAATTGTAGTTGAAGAAGAATGCACTCAGCTAATTTATCCACTTCGGGACAGAAGTATGTATGGCCAATATGAAGAGGTAAGTGGATATGTTTTCCTACTTCAAGAGTCATTGCATCAACTGGTTAATCATTTGTCAATTCTCCACATCTCTTTGGTTGCTCATAAGCATGTAAAAAATTGCAAAATAATGAGAAAAGGAAGCTACTTTATGTTAAAAGAATGAAGAAGAAACCCCTAAATGTGTTGTCATTGATGCCAACATTAATTGTTGACAGTTTTGTCTAATATGGTAAAACTTTAATCCGACATTTTGGGTCCAAAATTACTCATGCAACAAGTTCATCTCAAGAGGTTATAATATGTTATTCCTTACTGTTAGATGCATCTATGATCAATATTTTAGCTATTTTGGTTAAGCAGGTTGAAAGTTACAAATGACAAAAGTTCAACATTCAATTTTGGCTAATACAATGTGATTGGATAGTTATAATCTGGTCTACATTTCTCTAGTATTAAGAATCAGTCTAAGCAATTTTTGGAATTTTCTCACAGGCGTCATTACTATATATATTCCAAACAGTGTGTATTAATATGATCATTTGAATTGATTAGTGTGTGATCAGTTGGCTTATTTTGTGATTAGGTCTAATTCCTTACCGACCTAATACATGTTATGTGTTGTAAAGGATAAGTATATACTACAGATGTTAGTAGGACCTATTTTAGGTCCCTGTTGACCTAAATAAAGTAATTGCACATTTGGGTGGAGTGAGAAGATGTTTTTGAATTGTGTATGAAGCCGACAAAGCTATTTTGAATTAAATTAGGGTTGCATCTAATTAGGCTGACCTAATTGATGTATGCGGATGTAATTGCGTATATATGTGAGATGTTTTTCAATGGTAGAGAGTAGATGTTACATGATATGATATGATAGTATGTGCAAGAGATTTGATATTGTGTGAGCATGTGAATTTAGATGTGTGATATCAAAATAAGTTTAGAATTGTTGCGAGCATTGAGTGATTGCTAAGTTGAGCAGTGTTTTATGCTCATAGCTTAAAAGGGAACTAAATTCAACACTAGGAAGGTGCACTTTGTATCAATTCAAACTCTAGTTGTGAAGCCATTCTGTTTCTTTTTGTATCTATCTCTGGTTGTGAACCTTATAAGGACAATGTGCCCTGGAAGTGAGCCCCTGTAATACCTTATAACCTATTATAATATATTGTGAGCTAATCCTCACCACGATTTTTCCCTTTTTTGGTTTTCCACATAAAAATCCTAGATTTTTGTGTTATGAAATCTTATGATTCCTTTAATTCTTTCATTTATTGTTGTAGTTAGATGTAATTTGTTATTTGGATGGTTTGTGAGTAATTGGTCATATAGAATACTGATTCACCCCCCCTTTCAGTATTCTGGGTGTTCAACAATTGGTATCAGAGATTGGTTCCTTTTGAGAAGCCTAACAACTTGAGGAAGATCTTGGAATCTGGATACATGGGCAATAAAAGGTGTCCTATTCCTCTGAAAGAAATTCATGCAATTGAATATGTGGAAGTTGACTACATGTTTGAAAAAGAACTTAAAGCTACTCTTGAAAATCTTGATAGAGTTGAACATGAAAATAAAATTCTAAAGGAAAGTCTAGAGGAAGAAAATGAATGTATTAAAAAGTTGAGAGAAAAAATTAGGAAGTTTGAAGAAAGACATAGAGAATTCAACAAACAATTGAAGAAGGAAAATTAGGATATCATTGAACTGAAAGTGCAAGTGAAAGAAAAGAGAAGAATCAAAGACTATCTAAGTGCATCTATAAAAAGAAAGATCGATGAATGCACATGACTTGAACAAGAAGTAGTAATCCTAAGATCAGATCTGGAGAAAGCAAGAGCTCATGAGGAAAAATTCAAAACAAGTAATACAATGCTTGATGAACTAATTGTTGGATAGAAATCCTCTAAGGACAAAGGTGGTTTGGGACTTGAAGAGGGAGAAATCTCAAAGGAAAATAAAACACCTAACAAGGCTGAAAATCAAAGGAAGCCTCAAAGCAATGACAAACAATTCAAAAATCAAAGAGGTAATACTGGAAGACCTCCTATCAAACAACCTAATGCACAAAGGTATGCATCCTTTAATGGTTTTTGTTTTTCATGCAATAAATGTGGACATAAGGCATTAGAATGTAGAAGTAGGATGAATTAGAATGTTAGATCCTTTTCTGGACAATGTTCCACATGCAAGAAATTTGGACATAGAGTTGTTGAATGTAGAAATTAGATGATAAATAGATTTAATACTGGTAGAATGCTTCAATCTTTCCATGGCTACTATTATACATGCAATGTATTTGGACATAAGGCTAACCAATGTAGATCAAGATTGAATAAAAGTCAGTTTGGTCAGAAAAATATTGTATGCTACAATTGCAACAAACCTGGACACATTTCAAGATTTTGTAGAAGTAAGAATGGAAGGCAAACTAATCCAGGACAGAGGAATGAGAATGCTAAGAAAATTGATCCTACTGAAGAAAAGAAGGAAATGGAGAAAATTTGGAGAAAGAAAGAGGAACCTGAGAACAAAGATGAATCAAATGCATTTGTATTTCCCTCTGGTACAGATAATTCCCTTGGAAAATAAACCTAAGCATGGGCTTAGGGGGAGAAATGACAGAAAAATCTAACAACCCCTTGAATATATGGAGTGTTAAGGAGTGACACGAAGATATATGGTGTAAAATGGTATGCTCAAGCTTTTGGAAAAAAAATTGGTAGAAAATATGCAAATATGAAGAATTGCGGAGCATTTTAGGGTTTATAGTGTATCAATGATGTGTTTAACAACTTTTTGAAATTGAAGCAATAAATGCAAAATTAGGGTAGATTGGAAAGGTATAAAGTAAAATTCTAAGTCGATTCTAATCATTCTTACACATTTGGAAGAAATTAGAGTGAATTCAAGAAGAGTTGAAGGTGATTCGAAGTAAAGCGGTTCAAACCCCAGATTTCATCATATGCATAAAAGGTATTTATAGCTATCTATGCTTTGTGGGTTTGAAATAATAGTGATTTTATAAGAATTTGAGATAAAATTAAGGTTAAAATGGCTACACCAACTGTAGTCAACATCATTGAGAGACCGAGACCAAATTTTAAGAGGTTTTCATGGAAAGTTTTTGACAACGACCCCGATGGTGCATTTTCGAAAATCCCAATTAAGGTTTTTCCCATTGAAAATACTAGGACCTATATATATGGAAAATTGGAAGAGTATGATCACTAGATACATAAATATCAGTGGTCTAATGAGCTTCTTGGAGATGGCTTTTTGGTAAAACCAGAGTATGTAAACCTAGTGTGAAAGAAGTTAGACATTTGGAACTGGTGCCCTAACTTTAGCAGTCATTTGGATGAGAAATATGTGAGGATAGCGCTGAGTAGAAAGTATGACCAATTCATGTGGACAGATATGCCCAAAATTATCTCAAAAGAAGTGATCAAGATGCTAACTAGGTTGTGTGATACCAGACCCATACCGGTGTTAAATTTTGTAAAGAATGATATGGTTATGCAGCTAACTAGTGCCACATTTTACGTAAGAGCACTAAACACCAAACCTATCACCAATGTTGTTGTGAAGTATGCATCAATTATGATTGGCCACAAAATCTACTTTACCAACAGGGAGAACTCAATATCTGCAACTGCAATCTATGTTACCCATGATATGGTAGTAAATGGGAAAGATTATGGTTTATGTGAGTTGCTTCAATAGCAACTTCCGGAGAACTTAACTCAAACTAAAATGAAGAAGTATGCCTTCAAATCTAGAACACTGATTGTATGCTTGTTATTCTACTTTTTGAGGGAGCTACCCAGAAGAAGAGACATTGTGTGGGACAGAAGCAGACTTGCTGCACACCAATTTTTTTATTATTTACACAGAATTGGAGACTATAAAGCACACGATAATGCATTGACTGCATTTTTCACAGTATTCCAAAAGAACATGAATGACAGAGAAATATTTCCTAAAAGTTTAGTGGAGAAGTATAAAAATAATTTAACTTTTCTTGTATCTAGTGATGAATGTGTAATAGAGGCGGTTGAACCTAGAACAATATTAATTGAGCCTCTTGGATATGAGATTGTTGAAGATGATGCTGAGAGATACATTGAGTTATTGTTAAACACTCCTAAGGACTCCTCCTTGCCAAGGCATGGCACATATGAAGAGAAATCAACTGATGTGCACTTGGAGACCTCTGCACCTACAAGAGCCAAAAGAGTGAACAAAAAGGTAGATCAATACTTTCAATTGCATGGAATTTCAAAAGGAGAAGTTGAAAAATTAAAAGAAATTGTTGCAGAGAGGGACACAAAAGTGATTAACACAATTGTTGATTCCTTCAGACCACATAGATTAGGAATATCAACTTCCACTCCTATCTCTGTGTAGCCAAAATCTACTGCTACAACTATCATTAAAGGGAAGAAGGTGGAGCCTAATGCTCCAGTAACAATTAATGTGTCTGCACCCTCCGGATCCAGCACTCAAACCTCGAAGAGAAAGGATGTACCTCTGGTAGCACCCCCAGCTATCTCTAGGAGGAAGAAGCAAAAGGCATCCAAGGAAAGAAACCTAAGTGATGTAGTAGATGAAGAAAATAAACTTGGGTTGGAGGAAGAATCATAGCTTACAAGGAAGAGGAGAAGCAGTGCTACTACAAGTGGTGAAGGTGCCTCACAAGAGGCTAGCACTAGAACAAAGAAACCTAAGGTGGATATTGTAGACACTTCAGAAGAAAAAGATATGGAAAAAGAAAAGGAGGCTTTTACAATTCACATCCACAAGAAGCCCTGGGAGTGGAAGAAGAAGAAGATAAAAACTCCTCTGGTAAGAGTTAACTCCTATGAAAGTAGATGTTCTTGTTAACAATATGTTGAATCATGACAATTTGTTAGAAGCCACTACAAAGTTATACGAAGAAGGTCAAAAAACAATCATTAAAGCAATCATTCAGTATATTATTATTCTAGAGGTAGAAATAAACAACATTCAAGACATAGTGCCTACAGTTGTGTGGAATGCATTGATGGAAAGAAGGCATGAGGCTATTGAAAAGGAAGATAAGAAGAAATATGATGCTCTAGAGTAAATTAGATCCTCTTTATCTGAAAATGATGAAGCCACACTAATTGAAGTGTATGCCAAAGAGTTTAGGGCTAAACAAAGAGTATCCATAAATATGGGAAGAGAAGAGGACCGAGCAGAAAAGTTGAAACAAGATACAATGAATACGGTTAGAGATATTGCAGAGAAGTTTGGGATGATTCCAACTTCATCATCTAGAATAGCACAAGGAAAGGAGCATGATAGTGCAAAGGTTGTTGCAGAGGAAAATACTCCTCAAATTACCAATTTACTTGTTTCCAAAGTAGTTTTAGAACATGTAAATGTTCAAACTACAAATGAAACTCCATTATTCGATGACACAAAGAATGTGGAGATCTCTCCACCACTAGTAGATGATGAAAATTCTTCCTTGGAGACATTTGTTCCTTTGAAAGATATTGAAAATGCAACTGGTAAAAATAATGAAGACCATAATAATGCCAATGATAATGCAGAAGACCACCATGGAAAGCAGAATGAGGATATTGGAAATAAAGGTGAAGAAAATAAAAATGGAGAAGAAGAAAAAGGTCAAGAAGAAAAGAACAATGATAAGAAAGAGGATGATGATAAAAAGGAGGATGAAAACAAAGAAAGACAATAGGAAAACCCCTCTAGAAAAGAAGAAGAAGAGAAAGAAGAGAACCAAGAGGAAACTGAAGTTGAAAGAGATGAAGAAGAATCCCAAAAGACCATGGAGCCACCAAATTCATCCAGAGAATCCTCTGGTAATACACTCAAGGGTCTTCTAACAAGACTCGAATAAGGATTCAATCGGCCATTTCCCCCTAGTTGATTCAAATCCTATCACAACAAGGCTATGTAGATTTGAATAAGATCTCACTGATTCAGAGAATGGAGCTCGGAGATACTTTTCTTACCTCCAGAAGAAGGGAGATTATAGACTCATTAGAAGGGGACTGAACTAATCAACAATGCCATTAAGGCTATATAGGATGCTGCCCTTAACACCACTATTAATGATTCTCTAACACCTATTGATAATTTAAATTTTTGGGTTGATTCACTTAGGGAGTATACCTCTAGCCTAAAGGAGCATATTGTAAAAGAAGTTGAGTCAAGGATTGCTGAGAAGAGATTGCTTGAACTTCAGGACAAATGTGTAGCTGCACATAGGAAGGTGATGAAATGCTTGAAAGAAGTGAAGGAATTTGATGATGAAGATTAGACATTATTCTTGTATTGCATGAGGTGGTTGGATGCCACCCAAGGTATTAAGGACCTAATGGACTCAATAGAGTCACAATTAGCTAATGCCTCCAGAGCTTATAACCTTGCAAAAGATAGAAACTATGCCTCCTGGAATGTCATTCCAGACTTACAAAATGATTTTCTTACCTTACAAAGGAAAAAAGATGTTATAAGATGGTTTGGTAGCTTGGATACTTGGTGAAGTGCAAGCATATACAAATATCAAGTGCTCTTGCTAAAGCTGAAAAGCTTGCAAAGATAAACTCAAACCCAAATACTCTAGAAGAAGGTGAGTAGAACATAAAGTTGGAATCATTGTACAACTCACTTGCTGCAACCAGAAAGATTTGGATTGAAGGAAAACCTACCTAGAAAGCAATCACTAAAGAGCTAGAAGGTGCCCAATCCTCTGGATGATCATTTCCTATAAATATTTCTTTCTTTATTTTAATTACTTTTAGTTTTCCAATATACATATGGTCGAATCAAATTTTTGGGATAACTCCCTAAGGGGGAGTTAGTACATTTCAGATTGCCTTTTGTACATATGCATCAAATTTTGAAGTCTACAAGTATGTTATC
Organism: Sequoia sempervirens; assembly: GCA_007258455.2. Taxonomy (NCBI): domain Eukaryota; kingdom Viridiplantae; phylum Streptophyta; class Pinopsida; order Cupressales; family Cupressaceae; genus Sequoia; species Sequoia sempervirens. Next base: position 21,366 of record VDFB02051114.1, read on the forward strand.
GACACACCCTTTATCCTTGATGTCAAAAGGGGAGAAGTTTTGAAGTTTTGAGAAGAATGGAGAAGAGTTTCGAAGACTTATATTTGGCACATGTTGCCATCAATGACAAAGGGGGAGATTGTTGAAAGAATGAAGAAGAAACCCCTCAATGTGTTGTCATTGATGCCAACATTAATTGTTGATAGTTTTGTCTAATATGGTAGACTTTAATCAAGCATTTTTGGTCTGAAATTACTCATGCAATTTGTTTGGCTTAAGAGGTTATAATATGTTATTCCTTACTATTAGATGCATCTATAATCAAGATTTCAGCTATTTTTGGTTAGGTAGGTTGAAAGTTAAAAATGATAGAAGTTTGGCATTTATTTTTGGCTTATACAATGTGATTGGATAGTTATAATTTGGTCTACATTTCTCTAGTATTAAAAAACAATCTTAGTAATTTTGGGAGATTTCTCACGGGTGTCATTACTATATATATTCCAGACAACATGTACTTATATGATCATTTGAATGGATTAGTGTGTGGTTAGTTAGCTTATTTTGTGATTAGGTCTAATTCTCGGCCGACCTAATACATGTGTTGTAAAGGACAAGTATATACTGTGAATGTTAGTAGGACCTATTTTAGGTCCCTTCTGACCTAAATAAAGTAATTACACGTTTGATCACGAAGATGTTTTTGAATTGTGTATGAAGCCGACAAAGCTATTTTGAATTAAATTAGGGCTACATCTAATTAGGCTAACCTAATTGATGTATGCAGATGTAATTGGGTATATATGTGAGATGTTTTTGAATGGTAGAGAACAAATGTTACATGATATGATATGATATGATGTGCAAGAGATCTGATATTGTGTGAACATACGAATTTAGATGTGTGAGATCAGAATAAGTGCACAATTGTTGTGAGCATTAAGCGACTACTAAGCTGAGTAGTGTTTTGTGTTCAGAGCTTAAAAGGGAACTAAATTTAGCACTAGGAAGGTGCACTTTGTATCAATTCAAACTCTAGTTGTGAAGCCATTTTGTTTCTTTTTGTATCTATCTTTGGTTGTGAGCCTTATAAGGACAGTGTGTCCCTGTAATATCTTATAACCAGTTATAATATATTGTGAGCTAATCTTCATCGTGGTTTTTCCCTTTTTGGTTTTTCCATGTAAAAATCCTGGTGTTCATGCGTTATGAGATCTTATGATTCCTTTCATGCTTTTTGATGAGGGATTTAAGATACTTTCATTTAAGTTGTTTTATGTTTAAAAAGACTTATTATTATTGTTAATTAACATGACTGGTGGTATACAATGGATTAACATATTTGTTTATTTTAGTTTATGTTTAGCTACAATAGTGAATATATTGGATGTGATAGCTTATGTTAAATGCATTTCTTTATGGTCATTTTTGATGAGATAATTATGCTCCATCAATCTTTATTACCATAATTGTTGTCCTTTTCTTAAGGGTGTTAAATAGGGTATCTTAAAGGTTGATGAGACGGTTAAACTTTCTATTTAATCATGATGATAACTACACCTAGATAGGCCCTGTTGGATGATGAGTCACTCAAAGTCCAACTCGACTTCTTCATAGTCGGTTGTGGAATGTTACTTCCAACGCCAATCTGGCATAGTTTTGGCATCATCCTCTTTTGTTCACTTCAGTTATGTTTTAAGTTTGATTGTAATCTTTAGTTGGTCACCATAAGTTTTGGCAGTTAACGCATTGTTAGGATCTAATAAGGATATTATTATAAATATCCATGTTTTAGTTTTAGTTAGAAGTTAGACAATTTGCAATCAGAATTTTATGTGATATCAAGAAATACTTTGTTCTATGTTCTACTTTTGATTAATGGAAAGGAAAGAAAGAAGTTAATAGATTCACTATGTCAAAGGATCTTACTTGAGGAAGAGTAGGGCCCGCTCAACCTTTGGGACGATCTTATGTTGGTATTTTTGTCAAGTTATGTTATTTTCTGATTTCTTAGTATTAAATCTGCAATAGAGATTAATTCTGAATTATTCAATTGATAAAATCATTTTTTGTTTTAGGTAAATGTTAAATCAAAATAATTATTTCTATTCCTATTATCCTTTTCTAGTTTTAGTTTGTTCCAGTTAGATTAAATTGTTAGAATGGTTAGATTCGGTGGATAAAATCGTTATCTTAAATTGTTAGAATCAGTGTAAGGGTTTTCTAATTGATTAGATTCAGATGTTGTTCGAAGTAGTTAGACTTAGTGTTCATCTGTTAAGTTTCATTAAAGAAATGTTAGGAATGTATGGAAAGATGGAATTGAAGTATGTTGAAAATATTTTCATGGAGATTAGTTTTTATGCTTTCTAGAATAATTCTCGTTTTCTTGCAATTCATTTCTACTCTTAAATTAGTGTTTAAATTCCAACAATTAAGTTATGGATTTCTTTTAAAGTAAAATAGAATTAATTTAAATTTTGTGTTTTAAATTAGGAATTAAAGTAATCATTAATTGTCTCCATGAATTGGTCTAAATCAAAGTCAATAAAGTCAGAATTAAGTCAATAGGATTTTAAATTAGAAGATAAGATAGATTTAAATCTTAGGAATCAGTCACTACAGTTTAGCTCCTGAAAGCTCCTGAAGAACTCCCGAGAGCTCCTAAAAGATCCTGAAGTAGGAAAAACAATACCTGAATTCATTGTTTAGAGTGCAAACCCTCCCAAAAAGAATCCATGACAACTATCCTTATCGCATATTGCTCTGAGACACACCCGGTTCAATAAATGAATTGATTAAATGATGCAAGTTGTGACATCAATGACCTTGCCCATCACTTTCATTTATTGTTTCAGTTAGATATACTTTGTTAATTGGATGGTTTGTGAGTAATTGGTCATATAGAATACAGATTCACCCCCCCTCTCAATATTCTAGGTGTTCAACACTTTAAGGAACCAATAAATGGTTTTGTTCGAGTAAGTCTTGTTGCTAGTTAGAATAGGTTAGGATAGGTTTCCTTCAAGTCAATAAGTGTTGATGCATGTAGTTAGTTTGTCTTTTCCTCCAAGTGTTGAAGCAAAAATTGTTAAGTGTTTTGTCAGCTATTCCTGAGGTGTTATCACCTGTAGTCAAGTTTTCTCTTCAATTTGTTTTAGGTCTCTCTTGAATCCTATGCCCAATGGATATGCTAAGCCACTAATCTTTCAAGTTTTAGCAAGCAAAACTCTCTCAGAGGTCACCAATGATGTTAATACATTTTTATCTCTTGTTTGATTTTACCATCTTTAATGGTAAAATTTCATGCAATAGAAAAATATGCATGCAAAAAGAAAAAAATCATATGTTATTTTTCTTAGTTTGGGAGAAAGTCGCGTTTTGAACAGAGAGTTAGACCTTTTCAACTCCATGTTGCTTGAGTTTGAGAAAGTCTTGTTTTAGATGAAGTTAGGTCTACTTCTTAGGGTTTTGGTTATGTCTTTTCTTCCAAAACTATCTACATGCTACTATGGCATCCATGGCATTCATGGAAAAGCATTGAACCCTTCAAGGCTGTGGAAACAGTTAGAAAGGTGTTGAAGATTCATCAATGCTCTTCAATGCAGAATCTTGCACGTGGAAGATGAGAATACCAGGTTTTTTTTTCTTTTAAATCTCCATCACTAACTTGAGGAATGCTTGTATTCTTAATATTTTATGCTTTTGGTGATGTATTTTGTTGTATTCACCAGTAAGATGCATTCCTAGAAATGTGATAGCCACTAAATCATCTATAAGGGTCTTGTACATAAGCATAAGGCAACATACACGGTCTAAATGTGATTAATGGTTTCTTAATATTTCCAATCCCTTTGAGCTTCAAGAAATAATGGAAGTTTTGGAGAGACAAAGGGACGATAAAATGCCTTGTGTGAAAAAGTGGTTGCATAAGTCATTCATAGAGAAAATTTTCTTTTAGAGAGTCCATGCTTTCAGGTTGAAGAAAGGTTATGTACCAGTGTCGTTCTTTCTTTTTCTAAGGAGGAGACTACAAGCTCTAATGAACAAGGAGCTACAAAAGGATAAGGAGAATGTTGATCGAGAAGCTTTATTGAAGAGATTCGATAAGCTTGTTGTTAATGGCCTACTTTCATGTGCAAATTTTGGTATATGTATTGGGATGAAACTCAAGGGATTTTGCAAAGAATAAATGACATGGATGAGCTACATGCATTGAAGAAATCATGCATCTTTCATATTGCATGATAGTTAAAGGCAATCGAGAATAGAGGAAAGAGACTAATAGAGACTAAGAAAGGTACTGGTAAAGCAATTAATTGTTTGACACCTCCAAGGATGTTACTTGCTCTGATCATTGTATGGTTTCAACAAGAGCTTAATGAAGTAATAGAAATCTCAAGTGTTGACATTCCTAAAACTTGTAAAAGGGAAGTCAAGATGTTTGGGATATCATATGATGTTTCTAATGTTGAGGAAGTTAAAATGATAGTTGAGTTTGTTGTCAGTAAGCTTGGCTCTAAATAATGTTGGAACCAATTTTAGCATGTGGGCTTACATCTATTGAAGCCAAATAAGATTCATAGAGAGATGAGGATGGAAGGACAGTAGTCTTGACTCTTGACTTTTAAAAGCAAGGTTATAACCATGCAACGAGAGAAGGAGGTTAGTGTCATAAAAATTATGAAATGGTTTACAAAAAGAGGTAGGGAAACTTTGTCTTTTGGAAACACGGTCATATTGAGACTATGGCAAGGTACAGTGAACAATACCATCTTGATGGTTGAAGGAAAATTCTATGAGGAATAGTGAGCATTATGCTTCTTCAATACAAACAACGAGAAATCATTCATCAAGTTTAACTCACTTACTCTTTGTAGATCGAATACTTTAGTTCTTGATGATGCCATTGCAGTTGTGAATGCCAAGTCTTGGAATTTGATGCTCCTAAGAATTTATTTTCTAATGAGGATAGTGTATTCTTGTAGGGTTTGGTTTGCATTCCTTGTTTCTTGAAGAATATTATTGTAAATACCATCTACATAATGTTTTACAAAGAAGTCATGAACTTATGCAAGGAGAGCAGTAGTCTTGTTACTAGAGGACAACTATTGAAAGGTGCGATTTGAAGTTCATCCACATTGCAGGACAAGTAGAAAGGCATGTAGATTATTTGACATAATGCCTCAGGATTGTAATCATGCCTTGAGGGTTCATAAAGACATCAAACTATGTGTGAGAAGCATATGAAGACAGTCAAGGAGAACAATCATGATGACTGTTATAAATGCATAATAAAAGGGTGATTGTGAACCAAAAGGGAAAATCTGTTAAAAATAGTCATAGCATGCATGCACATGTGATAGCCTTGATTCAAGGAATAGGGAAATGAGATCAAGTTGATTGACATGATGATTGTTAGGAGATGCAATGAGTAGACTTTTAAAGAGGTTGTGACCTTGTCAATAGTTTGTGATCAGGATATAAGACAAAGATGATAGTCATGATATAATGAATTTAACACTTGATGGATGGTAGTGCCAAGGTATTCTCATATTCTTCATGAGGAACAAGGTTGATGGAAGCGTTCATGACCCAAAGATAATAGACACATGACAAGGTTATAATAGTGTTGAAAGGCAAGAAAATATATGGCATTCATGCCTTTGTGGTTTGTCATCAATGATTTACAATAGTGAATGTTATGAGTACTTTGAGGACAGTGATAGGACAAAGCTTTTTTTAAAACATTGAAGTCACCTTCAAATGGCAAAAGATAGTCACAGTCCTTGTGAAGATTCCAAGTGTTAAAGATTTGATATCAAAAAGTCATTTTAGTGAAGATAGAATTATAAGGACTAAGCATGAAATGGACAACACCATCACTTTGAATGGATGCAGTCACTGTCATCTTAAAGATCCATCAAAATACATTAATAATGTACAATCACAAAGGTCAAGGCTCTATAGAATGCATTGTAAGGACAACTTTTGTGAAGAGGGAAGTCTTTGATAATGATATGGACAGTCATCATGAGCTCTAGAAGAAAATCCTGAGAAAAGGTTTTCCTTACAAGGAACAATGATATAATGGTAAGGGAAACAATCTAGGTGAACATAGTGACCTTGGTAATCGAGCACATGGCAACCAATGACAAAGTTTGAAGAGGGTAGAGTTTATGATGTAAGAAGATATAAGGTTCAATGAGGGGGAAAATTGTAAACCACAATCTAGTGCTACGGTTGAGAGTTGTGAGAAGAAGAATATCCAAGCATGAAAGGCGCAAGTTAGTGAAAGGTAGAAGACACTATATTTGATCATGAGGCAAATAAGAACAATCATAAAATTGGAAGGCAGTGTTCTCATGAATGGACATGGATTATTAAAAGTTCTTCTTATTGAACTACAAAGAAGCATAAGTCATGAAATAAGGTCTCCATGAGGACCTTATTAATCAATTAAATGGAGTTTACAAAAATGATATGGACCATGTGATCTGATTTAGGATCTAGACTAATTGCATAATTGAATGCTTAACTTAAACAATTTAATGGAAACTCAAAAACAAGTGTACATTATTGAAATTATGCTTTAAAAATCAAGGTGATAACCAGAATGTGAGAGAGAAGAAGAGAGAAAGTGCAAACAATCTAATAACAGAGTTTGCCACAATCGTGACTACATCTTCGGGTCCACTCCAATAGAGTGAGACCGATCCAATTATTCCTCCAGAAACTCGGTTACAATCTTCGGCATAGCCTCCCCTTGGATTACAAAGAAATCTGAAAATGCACTTCCAAAGTGTGTGGGAACAAGCTTCTCCAAAAGCACGAAGTTACAATAAGATTTCTCCAAGGAAGAAAAATCCCAACTCTCCACTTACAAAAATCACCTCCAAAATTCCTTACAAAAATAATTAGCTAAAACACTCTTACAAACTCTCACCCATTTACCCCTTTTTATACACCAATTTTACCCAATTTGGTGTATAACAACTTGATTTACAATCTCCCCAAATTTACATGTAAATCCAAAAGAAATCCCTCCGTTACATAATAAAATCTCTTCAAGATAAATAATGAAGGGCCCTTATAATTTTGGGCTTACAAAAGAAAAATAATAATCCCTATAATTTTGTTTTGATAACTCTTACGGGATTATTTATATATTTTTAAGAAGATCTTTTAAATTTTATCCCTTGAAAATAATCCCATTGCTATCTTATAGGAGATTATCCCTTTTGAATAGGGGTAATAATAATTAAAAAAGAGTTTAAAATCCTTTAAAATAAGGATTCCATGAAAATAGGCTTTTTTTAAAAAAATTAAAACTTTAAAAACAAAACTCATGGCTTTAAAATAGGGTGGTTTTAATATGGGCTTTAAGATAGGTGGAGAT
>VDFB02051115.1:0-19384 GCA_007258455.2 Sequoia sempervirens
TTTATTGTAAATCTCAGTAATTTTCTTCATCACTTTCAATCAAATAATGAATATTCTCAATGGAAGCTATGGAAATTGTGGAAATGTTTTTGAGTGACAAATCTTGTTGTAAATGTGCAAAGTCCTCATGAATATTAATGACCTTTTCTTATGAGAGGGAATTGGTTTGGTTGTCAGCATTCATTGGATGGAAAGGTGAAGGGATAGAAGTAGTATTGTCAGGGCCTTATGCACCATTCTCCATACTAGGAGTAGGAGCTCATGAAATCCCAAGGTCCACGATGAAAGTGCTATTGTGGGATGCCATGAGTCTAGAACTTCGTCTCACTAAAGTATTATCAACAGGGCACCAAACACTCATGCAAGTACCACAAAGGAGGAGTGAAGGCCAATGTAAGCTAATTTAAGAGTTTTAAATGCAAATAATAGAAATGCTACTAATTGTAATAGAGATCTAACTACAGAAAACATAAATGCAGACAAATGGTAGAAAAATGCTAAAAATGTTGTTTAGCAAGTGCAGAGGGATTGATTTTCCCTGGGTGGTGAATGAGTCCCAATATGAGGTTTTTTATTGTTTTCAAAAATTTTAAGATGATTTAAATGCTCTACAAGATGAAATTTTTAGATGCAAAATGTAGAGTTTGACTTTTTGCAATTGAATGTAATGCAAAAATGAAATCTAGATGAAGTTTTTACTAATGCAAAATGAAAAGTCCTAGAATGCAATAACAAATCAATATCCTAATTGAATGCTAATGTAAATGGAAATTAAGACATGCAATATTTGAATGCAATTAGAAATTCAAAGTGTTCAAAAGTTAGGTTCACCAAAGTGAAACATAGATTTTTGGGACCCTATGGACTACTGTTGCACTTCTAGGGTTTTTCACCTAAAAGGAGAGAGATAGGGCCAAAAATGCTTATGTATCACTCAAATTTAGGATGTGTGTGATGTGATTTGATGTAAATGAAGTTAACTAAATGCAATAGATTAATTTAGGTGACTGAAAATGAATGCAAAAGTGTAATTACAACTATGTTTGAAAACACATGATATGCAAACAACTATGTAAATGAAGAAATTATGCATAATAGAAAGTATAGGGATGAACCTAAGTACACCTGGGTGAAATGTGAGCTTTCTAGAGTGTTCTAGATGATGGTGAAATTTTACTAATTTTTCATAGTGGGATTCATTCACCCAAGGTGGTGAATCAATCCTCCCCTAAATTCCTTAAAAACTAGAAGACAATTCTACAACTCCAAATCTGAGAATGTTTTCTTCTCAGGTTATCGAAGTCAAATCTATAGAAAATGGACAAATAACTCTCTCCAAGCTTGATATTGACTTAAGTTGACTTGAATCACCTAGTTCACTTAAAATTCACTCATCAACACCTAATAACCTATCAAATATGCAAACAAACAAACAAAAGGGGAAAAATGATTAGGGATTAGTGAATAGGGGTTTTCCTTGGTCAAACCCCACTTTTGGTAATTAAACCCTTGAAAAGACAATGTAATGAAGAGAAAGATAAACTAATAACATGCAAGTGCTATCAACTCACCTAACTCTTGATGATACATGTCTTAAGTAATGTCAATGGCTGCTTCAAAGTACTTGAAAAGTGATTGAATTGTTGATGTGAAATTCTTGAATGCTTGAAATGTAGAATTGAATGCTTGAATGAATGAGGAGATTGTAGGAGATGTAAAATGAGGTGAAAAACACTTATTTGTACAATTCTCATTCCTTAGTATCCATTCATACCTCATCCGCAGGGTTATCAGAGTGATTTTAGAATAAAATCCAAAGAGAAATTTGAAATATTTTTGAATTTGGGGCGATGGGGACCTAGATGCCACCCATGAGTGAATCCTGGGTCCCACCTAGGACCCTAAAACGTAATGGAAATATGTTGTGTTTAATGTTATTTGTTGGCATAACACTTTCAACCACATATGATAGAGTCATTTGAGGCATAAGGAAAAATAAAGCATAAGGAAAGGGTGTAAATAGTGAAAATAATGTACAAGAAGAGCATGAAAGCTTGTTACAAGACTTTACAACACTTTAAAATGGGAGCTTCTTATTGATGTGTAGAGAGGTGGTTTTTAGGTGAATTGCATTAAATGAGTCTAGAAGAATGTAGAAATGTCTTACAACACTTCACAACACCTTCACAAGACATCATTCTTTGAGTTTTAATACATAAATAAGTATGTTCAAGCCATGATACAACATAAAATCAAAGCATCATAGTTCCAACACCATGAAACAAGACCTAAAAGGCCATGGAAACAACAAGGGACCATTTTCTATGGCACAAGAAGAAATGAAAAAAAATTGAAATTTTTTAATGCAAGGTCCAATGAAGGAATCATCCATATACATTCTACTAAAAGAAAAGCCTACCAGTGCGACAACAAAAGACTAAGAAAGATCATTGAGAGTGCAAGTTTCAAAGTTGATGAAGATTTCCAAAACTTAGTGGTGATAGATGGATATGAATTAGATGAGCCTATTTTTAGAAAAAAATAAAAATCTAAGGAAAAGGAAGTGCATATTGAAGAGGAAGAAGCTCTAGAAAAGACCCCTATAACCCCTAAATATGTGTAGAGGAATCATTCAGAAGAATAGATCTTTGAAGATAAAAGAAAAAGGTTTATTGACAAGAAGGAAAGCTATTGAAGAAGAGGTAAATTTGTGTTTCCTTTCTGATGATGAACCTAAAACAATGATTGAGGCATGCAAAGATGAACATTAGATGAAGGTTGTGGATGAACTCTTCCAAATTGAAAAGAATTAGACTTGGGAATTTGTACCAAGACCTACAAATAAAATAATAATTGGAACTAAGTGGGTATTTAGAAATAAACTAAAGGAGAATGGAGAAGTGGTAAGAGAAAAGGCAAGACTTCTATGTAAGGGATACTCACAAGTTGAAGGAATAGATTTTGAGGATATATTTGCTCTGATGATAATAATGGAGGCTATCAGGATGTTTTTAGCTTTTGCATCACATAAAGACTTTAAAGTTTATCAAATGGATATAATGTCTACTTTCTTGAATGGGGAATTTCAAGAAGTATACATGTAACAATTGGAAGGACTTAAGTTATCACACAAACTGAATATGGTCTACAAATTGAAGAAGGAATTATACGGATTAAATCAAGCTCCCAAAGATTGGATAAATATTTGATACAACAAGGATTCAATAAAGGTATCCTAGATACTAATCTCTACTTTAAAGTTGAAGAATATCAAATCTTGATTGTGGTTGTGTATGTTGATGATATAATGTTTTGGAGGTAATGAAGAAATGTGTAAGAAGATTGCAGAAGAGATGCAGGAAGAGTTTGAGATGTCTATGTTTGTGGTGATTAATTTCTTCCTTGGGCTACAAATCAATCAAACAAACGTATATTTGTTTCATAATAAAAGTATGCAAAAGAAATGTTGAAGAAATTTGGAATGGAAGACTCTAAACCAGTATGCAATCCTATGGTTATTAGTTGCAAACTAAGAAAGAATTACGAATCTCCTTAGGCTGATTAGAGAAAGTATAGATAAATCATTGGTGGAATATTATATCTAACTACTAGTAGACCAGATATCATGTATACATTTTATTGTTTTGCTAGATTTCAAGAAGATCGTAGAGTCACATGTATCTGTGAAGAGGATATTCATATACTTGAAGGGAGCCCTAGATTATGGTTTATGGTATCGAAAGGATACTAGTTTCACTTTGAGTGCTTACACAGATGTAGATTAGGTAGGTTGTGTTGATGATAGAAAAATACTATTGGTGACTAGTGCATTGTTTCTTCGATGTAGATTGGTAGCATGGCTAAGTAAGAAACATGATTTAGTATCCTTATCTACTATAGAGGCTAAGTACATTGCAACAACATATTGCTCCACATAGGTGTTATGGATGAGACAAACATTGAAGGATATCAAAATGGTGTATGATGAGCCTATTTCTATCTTTTGTGACAATACAATCATAATAAATATTTCAAATATCCTCGTAATACATTCAAGGACAAAACATATTTTAATCAGATATCACTTTCTAAGAGAAAAGGTTGTGGAGGATGAAGTAAAGCTTGAATATATATTACAAAGGATCAAATTGCTAATATATTCACTAAGGATCTTCCTAAGGATACTTTTGAGTATCTTCTAGAGAAGTTGGGGGTTATTGCCCCTCCTTTCTAAAACTAGATGCATAAGGAGATTCATCGGTCTAGTGGATCTCAAGATTCATTCTTTTTTTGGACTAATGTTGGTGGCTAACTCTTAGGGGGAGTAGGTAGTAGCATTATTGGTTGTTGTAGCCAGAAGAGTGTGGGTTCTCATTATGTAGTGGTTTCTAATTTGATGTAGTTTGGTCTATTCTCCTAAGGGGGAGTATACATAGAAGTAAAGGAAAGTTTTTGCAAAGAATTAGTAAACAGGTTCATTGATGTCAGAGGAAGAGAATAAATAATATAAATACTATGTCCTTCGCCATTGATGTCAAAGGAGGAGAGAAAGTCATGTGAAATAGAATAATTTATCAAGTAGAGAGAAATAAGTAAAGAAGACAAGCTACAAATGGGGAGAGAAAAATTGTAAAAGATAAGTTATTCAAGGGGAGAAGTAATTTGAAGAGTTATAGTGTGTTGGTGTAGTAACAAAAAAGTAGCCTTTTTCCCTTACTTGGTTTGGGAATAATTGTCATTCAATTAACCTAATTGTGTCTTAGGAGGAGATATGTTATGTCTTGTTGGACACATTCCACATCATTCAAGACCCACCCGGCCCCCAGAATGTACCTCTTTCCTTTACAGGAGTTATATGTGCCGGCACTGCGATTGCATCGGGCAATTGAGTGTTCAACCGGGCGGCGCGTAAATTTTTCAAAACAGCGCGCTGCCCGGACGACACAGATCTTTCGCGCTTTTCCGCAGGTGTACCGTTGTTAACAGTTCGGTGGGGTTAATTAAGCATACCGAGTTGAAACGCCGGTAGCGGTGCCTCTCGAGAACCATACCGTTCGATTCGTTGGGAGTTCGGGGATCTGGTGGTGGGGACGTTTCGACTTTGGTGGCGGAAGTATATCCTCCGCACCGGAACCTGCGCATTTGCGTTTCACATTAGTTTTAATTAATTCTTTCATTCCCCTAAGGAATGGCCATAGAAAAACTAAGGCAATACCCATTCACCCTAGGTGGAAAATGTGTCCTCCATTATAGAGGAACCCCCTTTTAAATTTCATATTGGTGGGAATTTAATAATGTTTGTTTCTATATTTGGTTTCGACTTTAATTGTTTGAATTTCAGGGTTAATCACTTAATTTAGTATAAATAAGGGGTTAATTCACATTGTTTCTCCTAGCAAGTTCAAGTGATCATAAGGGTACATTCACAAGAGCATTATAGAACACTTCAAGAGCATTTTCAAAGGAATTTCAAGGAAGATTATTAAGGTTTTATTGTAGCAATTCAAGATCATATCATCATGTCAAGGGTTTTATACAGTCATGCATGTTGTTGAGCTAAGAAAGTTGATGTAGCATTGAAGATCTACTTGGAAGCTTTGCTTCACATCATATTCAAGGATAAATATCTACATTTTTCATGGCCACTACATGTTAGATTGAAAATTTATATTACAAGACAACATCCAATGTATCTACATTACATCATTTCAGGTTTCATGCTTCAATTTCCTTTTCATCATTTGGTTTAATTACCTACAAGGGGTTTGAGAAAGGAAAACCCTATTTACTAACAATCAACAATTTTATTCTCTCCTTGAATGTGTGTTTGTAGATTTAAAAGTTGAAGATCAAGTGGAGAAGAAGTTTGAAGCAAAATTGTGAAAGTTGCCAAGTTCCAAGATTGACCTTTAAAGTGTAAGAACAAAGAATTGAAGCTACATAATTAAGCAAAAGTTTTCATGAGATAAAAACTGGGAATCTAAGAGTGTAGAAATCATGGAAAATAACCCATATCTTAGATTCAGAAACCCTAATAGGGACCCATTTGCCACTAAAGGCGAATGAGTCCTTTATGCCCTAAAAACAGGCTTCTTATAGTAAGGTACACACCTCTTTGAGCTCCAAAAACTCTCCTCATAGTTTCTATAATAGTTAGGTATCATTTCTAATTGTTATTTGCATCTTTTGACTCTCACAATTGCATGTTTCATAGCATTACAAATTATTGGTTCATCACTTTGATTGACTTGTTTTGGTGAACCCTAATTTTCACATGAAACATTAATGGCAAACTCGACATATTGAACATTACAATTTTTTAATTTTGAATTCTTTCATTGCATCCTAGGGTTATATCTTGCATTCACTTGCATCTCATTAGAATTGAATTAAGATATTATTTAGGGTTTCTTGCATTGCATTTACAATTGCATCTCATTTAGGGTTTAGATTTGCATTATTTTGCATCTCTCTCTAAATATGAAAAATACAAAAAAAAATCAATCATTGTGGATCTCATTTAGATATCATTTATTTACATTTAAAAATCAAATAAAATTTCATTTCAACATAGGTCCTTGCATTCATCTTTTCATTGTATTTTCTCATTGCATTTCTGAAAAAAATGAAACTAAAACTCGCTGCCTCAGACTTGGAACTGAAAGACATTACTAAAAGCTTGAAAATCATTAAAAGATAGTTTTAAAATACCTAACTAGGACCCATTCACCTTTACTGGCGAATGAGTCCTTGATAAGGACAAATCTATACCTTCTTGCATCTAAAAAGACATTACAAATCACTTTGAAATCAATGAAAGCATCTTAGAAAAACCTAACCAGGACCCATTTGCCCTTACTGGAAAATGAGTCCATGTTAGCTATTGATTGGCCCAAGGGAATTTTTCACTAGATTTCTTTTGGCCTGAGCCTATGGAACCTATCAAACCTCATGAGGATTTCTTCTTCAAATCATATCAAAAGTTCAAGGAAAAGAAAATATCAAAATTATCCCTTCAAAACATGCCTCAACCTATAAATGAAACACCTATCCTTGGCGAAGAAATGATCTAACCATAAGCACTTTTGAACATACAAGAACAACCTATAGACAAACCTCTTGCAGTTTCCTACAAAAAACCATGAGATAACACAATCTTGTTGTCCCTCCTAGAGTCAAACAAGTTTAGAAAATTAAAGAGAAAGTAGTAGAGCAACCTCCTGTTGTTTCTTCTATTCCTCCCAAGGAAGAGAAGGAACCTATGATTAAAAAACCACTCTTTCACAAACACAAATTGAAAATAGATTGAAATGAAATCAAAGTGCTAGAGAGTGTATGATGCAGGAGCATCCAGTGGTGTAAGGGCAATCTTGCATCACCCAAAAATAGTTAAATTTCAAGTTTCTCAATTTTTAGATGTTTTTACATTTTTGGATACCCTTTTCGTCATAATGAAATTCCCAATTTATGGTTTTTATTTTCTATTCTTGGGTTGAAGGATATTGCAGTTTTAGTTTCCCATATTTAAAGCTGAAAATCTTCTGAGTTAGATTTGACGCACTTAGAGCTTCTGCAACGGCCCCAAAACTTGCCAAAATTGGTGTAGAAAATTTTGAGCGCATTCTTGACTTCGAGACCTTTCCAACGGTTCAAACGGTTCGCGAATCAGAGTCCCAGATCAAAAGTTATGGCCCCGGAAAGTTGGTGCACTTTCTAGAAGATACAATTGCAAATGTTCTTTTGAAATTTGAACTTCAAATTGTAATTTTTTGGCACCAAACCACCTAAACTCAAAATTGAATGTTGTTTTGGCTCCAAACTAAAGAGAAGCTCTATTTATGGGCAGGTTTCTAATTTTTGGGTAACTTTTTGGGGGACAAGTTTGCATATTGTGAAAGGGTTATTCAGTAGCTCTCTGTAGCTTGCATGTGTTGTAGAACTTGGGGATTTGAGATCCTCTGCATGTAAGAAGCTCCATGTTCTGAATAATAAAATTATTCTTTTGTTGTGGGTTATTTTATGTGTCTCGGGTTGCACCCTCATCAAGTGGTATAAGAGCGAGGTTTTCTTGAGCGTGTGGATAGATCGCCGATCATGAGGCAGTTCACACCAGGACTATGGTTATGGGTCAAGGTCAAGAAAGATGCCTCCAAGAGTGATGCCTGGTAGGCATGGTGGTGCCAGAGGTGGTCGAGGTGGCAGAAATGATGGTGGAAGAGATGCACTAGCAGCCCTCCAGAGACAGATTGATGCATTACAAGAGCAGTTGAGAAGAGGATTAAACATGAGGGAGGAAAGTGAGGATGAAGGAGAGGAAGAAGGCTCAAATGTAGAAGAGGAAGAACAAGCAATTGATCAAGACCAAATGCGGCTAATAAGGGCCATTTCGAAGATCGGGAAAAGACCCAAAGAAAAAGTCCCCAGTTATTCCGGAAGTCTAAACCCGGAAGAGTTGATCAACTAAGATCAATGAGCTAGAAGAATATTTACGATTGAAATAGAGGACAGTTAGGTTAAGTTTACCAAAATAAGAAGTTGAAAGGGAGCCATGCCGATATTTGAGTGGAAAAGATGTCTAGTTGGGGAAAAGAAATGTCCGAAGAGGAAAAGAACAAAGATCACGAGGATGGGATGCATAGTAAAACTAAAAAGAAGCAATTCATACAAGTGGACTATAAGTTAAGATCTATTGAAAGAAATTGCAAGGGTTAAGATCAAAGGAAGCAAATCTGTGAAAGAATATGCGAAGATTTTCACAAGATAATCATGGAAGCGAGCTCCACCCTGAGGCCAATAAGAGAAAGGTGGCCTGCGATGTCTTGTGGAGTTCACGACCGAGCATTCAGGAGAGTTAAAGCTTAGCAGAATGACCACCGGTAAGGGATCGTATCGAGAGAAGTTTTGCTCGAAGGTGGGGGAAGAAATTTGAACAAAATGTTGACAAAGGTCGAGGAGGTCAAAGTGGAAGCGATGGAAGCGATTAAAGGAACCGAAGGGAAAGTGAAATGATGATGAAAAGAAAAGTGAAGATGTGGAGTTACGGCCGAAATAGGAATGACAGCCCTGCGTGATCAAAGCGATTGAGTGATCAAAAGAGGTAGAGGATGAGGAATATAGACAAAGGATCTGCGGAAAGGTGGTTTTTCAAAGAGGCGTGTTTCCCGATTAATGGTGAGAAGAAGGGCGACCAGATCATCACAACACCAAGGAGAGTAGACCACGCCGAGGTAAATTGGAAAGGGTTCGCATCTGATGAGACAATCGTTTTCAATCAGTTGATCACCCTAGTGATTAGGAGAGCCCTAGTGACTGAAGAAAAGGAACTAGAACAGAGGAAGAATCTGTTTTGTACAAGGTGCAAGTGTGAAGGAAAATGTTGTGATGTCATTATTGACGGTGGGAACACCAATAATCTGGTGTCAAAAGAGATGGTCACAAAGTTGAAGATGAAGAGGGAAAGGCACCCACATCCGTATCGGATTGCCTAGTTGTATAAAGACCACAAATTTTTGGTCAATGAGTAGTGCCTAGTAAATTCCAAGATCGGGAGCTACCATGATGAGGTAGTCTGTGATATCATCCCCATGGATGCATGTAGAATGTTGTTGGGGAGGCTGTGGCAGTTTGATAGGCAAGCTATACATGATGGCCATGCAAACACTTATTCCTTGACAAAGGATGGGGTTCGTCACAAGTTGAAACCCCTGAAGGAGATTGAAGAAAAGGTATGTAGTAGTGCTAGAATTTGTTATGTAGATGGAAGAAAAATTTTACAAGGTATGAAGCATGAGCATGTATGTTATGCATTGATTCCTAGAGTGAGTAAAGAGGATAGTGAGAAGGTTCTAGAAGAACTTTCTGGGATGTTGGATGAGTTTCAGGATATTGTTTCCGATAATATACCTGAAGGTTTACCACCAATAAGGAAGATCAGCCATCGGATTGACTTGATTCCTGGAGCCAGTTTGCCAAATAAGGTAGCTCATAGAATGACTCCAGCAAAAAATGATGAGTTGAATAGACAAGTTCAAGAGCTGCTAAGAAAAGGTTTGATACGAGAGAGTTTGAGTCCATGTGCAGTACCTGCAGCACTAGCACCAAACAAGGATAGGGAGTGGAGGATATGTACAGATTCCCGAGCCATAAACAAGATAACAATCAAGTATAGATTTCCCCTGCCAAGGATGGATGACCTGATGGACTGTTTGAGTGGAGCTCAGTACTTCACAAAGATTGATCTGAAGAGTGGATATCACTAGATGTGGATTCAAGAGCGAGATCAATGGAAGACTGCCTTCAAGACCAAAGAGGCACATGCAGTGGTTAGTCATGCCTTTTGGGCTAACAATGCACCAAAGCACATTCATGCGGCTAATGAAAAAGGTACTAAAGAATTTTAGAAGTTTTGTTATTGTGTATTTTGATGATATTTTGATTTTTAGTAAAAGCGTTGGATGAGCATCGATGCATATTGAAGAAACGAATTTAAGAAGCATTGATTAATCGATGGAAATCTGATTTGTGAAGAGGGAGTTAGTGTACTTGGGGTTTGTTGTCACCAGTGAGAGAGGTCTCAAGATGGACCCGAGGAGAAGGTGAAGGCTATTATGGAATGGCCTACCCAAACTCTTAGAGGTGAGATCTTTCCATGGTTTGGCTAGTTTTTAGAGAAAGTTCATTAGAAACTTTAGTAGTATTTGTGGATCCCTGACTGAAACAATGAGAGGGGATAGAAAAGAATTCAAGTGGAGCACTGGAGCAGCAAAAAGTTTTGAACTGTTGAAGCAGAAAGTGACAGATCAACCTGTTCTAGCTCTCCTAGATTTCAACAAGATGTTTCAGGTGGATTGTGATGCTAGTGGTTGTGCCATTGGAGCAGTGTTGAGCCAAGAAGGTAAGCCCATTGTCTATTTTAGTGAAAAGTTAAATGATGCCAAGAGAAAGTATTTTGTATATGATCAGGAATTTTATGCAATCGTTCAAGCATTAAAGAAATGGAGACATTATTTGTTGCCAAAGGAATTTGTTCTATATATTGATCATCAGGCCTTGCAGTACCTAAATACTCAGGGAAAATTAAATTAGAGGCATATGAAATGGGTAGAGTTTTTGTAGAGTTATACCTTTGTTTTGAAACATAGGAGTGGGAAGTCAAATAGGGTTGCAGATGCCTTAAGTAGAAGGCATACATTGATGACAAAGATGCAGATTGAAGTGGTTGGATTCAATGAACTCAAGACACTATCTGCAGAAGATCCTAATTTTGTAGAGGCTTGGAAAGCTTGTAAGGAACCTATTACAGTGGACAGGACAAGGTGGCTGGATTTCATAATCCAGGATGGCATGTTATTTAAGGGAATTCAATTGTGTATCCCGAGGAGTTCCATGAGAGAGAACCTAATAAAGGAGAAGCATAGTGGAGGAATGGCAGGACATTTTGGTCGGGATAAGACCATTGCCATTATCAGTGAGCATTATTATTGGCCTCAGTTGTCATAGGATGT
Organism: Sequoia sempervirens; assembly: GCA_007258455.2. Classification (NCBI taxonomy): domain Eukaryota; kingdom Viridiplantae; phylum Streptophyta; class Pinopsida; order Cupressales; family Cupressaceae; genus Sequoia; species Sequoia sempervirens. Next base: position 11,505 of record VDFB02051115.1, read on the forward strand.
GAAAAAGTTTGTACAAAACTATAGGGTATGTCAGATGGCTAAGGGAGTGAGCCAGAATACAAGCTTATATCAGCCCTTACCTGTACCAGAGAGGCCGTAGGAGGATATAAGTATGGACTTTGTTCTTGGTTTGCAAAGGACACAACGTGGGAATGATTCAGTCTTTGTGGTGGTTGATAGGTTTTCGAAGATGGCACATTTCATTCCATGTCAGAAGACCCATGATGTAGTCTGCATTGTTGACTTGTTCTTCAAAGAGGTGGTGAGGCTACATGGTCTGCCAAAGAGTATTGTTTTAGATTGTGACGCCAAATTTGTGGGGTACTTTTGGAGGACCTTGTGGAAGAAGCTAAAGATAGAGTTGAAGTTTAGTTCTGCACACCATCCACAAATAGATGGGTAGATAGAAGTTGTTAATAGGAGTCTGGGTAACCTACTGAGATATTTGGTAGGAGATAAACCCAAGGGATGGGACTTGATCTTATCCTAGGCAGAATTTTCTTACAACAATTCTATCAACAAAAGGACTGGTAGATCACCATTCCAGATTGTGTATGGAGGCAGCCCCATAATAGCTCCAGAATTGAGGAAGATGGACCAAGAGAAGAAAATAAGTGTTGAAGCTAAAGATTTTGTAGAACACATCAAAGATATACATGAGAAGGTAAGAGAACATATTAACAAGATGAATATGTAGTATAAGGCTAAGGCAGATTAGAAGAGGAGGTATAAGGAGTTTGAGATTGGTGATGAAGTGATGGTCCACTTGAGGAAAGAAAGGTTTCTAGTGGGAACATATAACAAATTGAAGATGAAGAAGTTTGGTCCCTATAAAATTCTAAAGAGGCATGACTCAGGGAATGCATATGAGGTAGAGTTGCCAGATGGATTCAACATTTCCCCTGTGTCCCACATTTCAGATTTGACAGAGTATCATGAAGGTGGCGTAGAGGAAGTACCAATGATGGAACAGTGTGGAATTTGAGCACCTACTCCAAAAAAGGAGGAGATTGAAGAAATCCTAGATAGTCGTGTGGGAAGGAGTACCAGGAACATGCAGTATGAAGAATTTCTGGTGAAATGGAAAGGAAGGCCTTTTGAAGATTCATCCTAGCTGCCTAAGGCAGAGGTTGACCGTTTAGGTTTTTCCTCCACCATCTCAAACGTGACAGGGTCACTTCTCAAATTACCTTGGGTGTCTGATGCAGGAGCATCCAGTGGTGTAAGGGCAATCTTGCATCACCCAAAAATAGTTAAATTTCAATTTTCTCAATTTTTAGATATTTTTACATTTTTGGATACCCTTTTTGTCATAATGAAATTCTCAATTTATGGTTTTTATTTTATATTCCTTGGTTTAAAGATATTGTAGTTTTAATTTCCCATATTTGCACCTAAAAATCTTCTGAGTTAGATTTGAGGCACTTAGAGTTTCTAGAATGGCCCCAAAACTTGAAGAAATCAGCATAGAAAATTTTGAGCTCATTCTTGACTTCGAGACCTTTCTAATGGTTCAAACGGTTTGCGAATCAGAGTCCCGGATCAAAAGTTATGGCCCCGGGAAGTTGGTGCACTTTCTAGAAGATACAATTGCAAATATTCTTTTGAAATTTGAACTTCAAATTGTAATTTTTCAGTGACAAACTGCCTAAACTCAAAATTGAATGTTGTTTTGGCTCCAAACTAAAGAGGAGCTCTATTTATGGGTTGGTTTCTAATTTTTGGGTAGCTTTTTGGGGGACAAGCTCGCATATTGTGAAAGGGTTATTCTGTAGCTCTCTGTAGCTTGCATGTGTTGTAGAACTTGGGGATTTGAGATCCTCTATATGTAAGCTCCATTTTTGAATAATAAAAATTATTCTCTTGTTGTGGGTTATTTTTATTATTCTCGGGTTTGCACCACTGTCAAATATTATCGAGAACAAAGGTTTTCTTGAGTGTGTGGACGGATCTGATCATGAGGCCGATTCGCACCCGGGACCGTCATTGTGGAGTCAAGGTCAAGAAAATGTCTCAAGTGATGCCTTGTAGGCATGGTGGTGCTAGAGGTGGTCAAGGTGGTAGAAATGCTGGTGGAAGAGATGCACTGGCAGCTCTCCAGAGATAGATTGACACGTTACAAGAGTAGTTGAGAAGAGGGTTAAACACGAGGGAGGAAAATGAGGATGAAGAGAAATAAAAATGAAATCAAAAGAACCATCAACTAAAGTTCAATGGCGTCGCAAAAATCAATTAATGAAAATCAAACAAAGATTAATCAACTAGATCATTGGGGACGCAGATGGGGTTGGGTTTTGCCGAAGTGATTGGCAGCTCTCTAATGTAAATCGCGCGGAAATCAGTCATCGCATCAAATCAAATCGGCTCATCACTTTCACTTTTTCTTCAATCGACAGAAGTTCGATATGTTAGATAAATTGCAAGGGTTGAATCAAAGAAGCAAATCTGTGAAAGAATATACTAAATATTTTCACAAGATAATCATCAAAACTGGTCACACAGAGGCCAATAAGGAGAAGGTAGCTCGATATCTTCATGGGTTACGACCGAGCATTCAGGAGGAGTTAAGCTTAGTTAGAATGACCACCATTGAAGATGTGTATCAGTTTGCTCTGAAGGTGGAAGAGAAGTTGAACAAAATATTTGATGGCAAGCAAAAAGGATAGGGAGGTCAAAGTGGAAGGGGTAGTGGAAGACCTTCAGGAAGCCGAAATGATGATGAAAAGAAAAGTGAAGATGTGGGTACCAGCCGAAGCCAAAGGAATGGCAACTTCTACCGACCTCATGATCAAAACAGTGGTGACCAAAGAGGTAGAGGATGAGGGAGATATGGACAAGGATCTGGAAGAGGTGGTTTTAAAGAAACGTGTTTTCAGTGTAGTGAAGAAGGGCATCAAGCCTATGAATGTCCACAACACCAAGGAAGGGTAGACAAAAAGCCAGAAGGTCATGGAAGGGTTGCGCATGCAGATGAGACCCAATCTGAATATTTAGATGATGCTAAAACGGTAGAAACCCTAGTGATTAGGAGAGCCCTAGTGACTGAAGAAAAGGAACTAGAACAGAGGAAGAATCTATTTCATACGAGGTGCAAGTGTGAATGAAAATGTTGTGATGTCATTATTGACTGTGGGAGAACCGATAATCTGGTGTCAGAAGAGATGGTCACAAAGTTGAAGCTAAAGAGGGAAAGGCACCCACATCCATATCAGATTGCCTGGTTGTAGAAAGACCACAAAGTTTTGGTCAATGAGCAGTGGCTAGTAAAGTTCAAGATCGGGAGCTACCATGGTGAGGTACTCTGTGATATCATCCCCATGGATGCATGTCACATGTTGTTGGGGAGGCCGTGGCAATTCGATAGGTGAGCTATATATGATGGCCATGCAAACACTTATTCCTTGACAAAGGATGGGGTTCGTCACAAGTTGAAACCCCTGAAGGAGACCGAAGAAAATGTGTGCAGTAGTGCTAGAATTTGTTATGTAGATGGAAGAAATTTTTTAGAATGTATGAAGTATGAGCGTGTATGTTATGCATTGATTCCTAGAGTGAGTAAAGAGGATAGTGAGAAGTTTCCAGAAGAAGTTTTTGGGATGTTGGATGAGTTTCAGGATATTGTTTATGATAATGTACCTGAGGGTTTACCACCAATAAGGAAGATCAGTTATCATATTGACTTAATTCTTGGAGCTAGTTTGCCAAATAAGGCAGCTCATAGAATGACTCCAGAAGAAAATGATGAGTTGAATAGACAAGTTCAAGAGTTGCTGAGAAAGGGTTTGATACGAGAGAGTTTGAGTCCATGTGCAGTACCTATAGTACTAGCACCAAAGGAGGATGGGGAGTAGAGGATGTGTATAGATTCCAGAGCCATAAACAAGATAACAATCAAGTACAAATTTCCCCTACCAAGGATGGATGACCTAATGGACTATTTGAGTGGAGCTCAATACTTCACAAAGATTGATCTGAAGAGTGGATATCACTAGATCTGGATTCAAGAGGGAGATGAATGGAAGACTTCCTTCAAGACCAAAGAGGGCCTGTACGAGTGGTTAGTCATGCCTTTTGGGCTAACCAATGCACCAAGCACATTCATGCGGCTAATGAATGAGGTACTAAAAGAATTTATAGAAAGTTTTGTTATTGTGTATTTAGATGATATTTTGATTTTCAGTAAGACGTTGGATGAGCATCTGATGCATATTCAGAGAGCCTTTGAGAAGTTAAAAGAAGAGAAACTGTTGATTAATGTGAAGAAGTACAGTTTTGTGAAGAGGGAGATAGTGTACTTAGGGTTTATTGTCTCAGCAGAAGGTCTCAAGATGGACCCAGAGAAGGTGAAGGCTATTATGGAATGGCCTACCCCAAGAACTGCTATGGAGGTGAGATCTTTCTATGGTTTGGCTAGTTTTTATAGAAAGTTCATTAGAAACTTCAGTAGTATTTTTGGACCCCTAACTGAAACAATGAGAGGGGATAGAAAAGAATTCAAGTGGAGCACTAGAGCAGCAAAAAGTTTTGAACTATTGAAGTAGAAGGTGACAGAGCAACCTGTTCTAGCTCTCCCAGATTTCAACAAGATGTTTCAAGTGGATTGTGATGCTAGTGCTTGTGCCATTGGAGCAGTGTTGAGCCAAGAAGGTAAGCCCATTGCCTATTTCAGTGAAAAGTTAAATGGCTAGCCAAGTGAAAGTATTTTGTATATGATCAGGAATTTTTATGCAATAGTTCAAGCATTAAAGAAATGGAGACATTATTTGTTTGCCAAAGGAATTTGTTCTATATATCTTGCGATCATCGAGGCCTTGCGGTACCTAAATAATTGAGGAAAAATTAAATTAAGAGGCATATATGAAATGGGTAGAGGTTTTTGCGAGTTATACCTTTGTTTTGAAACAGCAAGTGGAGTAGTCAAAATAGGGTTGTAGATGCAGCAAGTAGGAGGCATACATTGATGACAAAGATGTAGATTGAAGTGGTTGGATCAATGGGCACAGGGCACTATCACCGCGGAAGATCGGATTTTGTGACTTGGAAAGCTTGCAAGGAACCTGTTACAGTGGACAGGACAAGGTGGTTGGATTTCATAATCCAGGATGGCATGTTATTTAAAGGAAGTCAATTGTGTATCCTGAGGAGTTCCATGAGAGAGAACCTGATAAAGGAGAAGCATAATGGAGGAATGGCAGGACATTTTGGTCGGGATAAGACCATTGCCATTATCAGTGAGCATTATTATTGGCCTCAGTTGTCACAGGATGTGAAAAAGTTTGTACAAAGCTGTAGGGTATGTCAGATGGCTAAAGGAGTGAGCCAGAATACAGGCTTATATCAGCCCTTACCTGTACCAGAGAGGCCGTGGGAGGATATAAGTATGGACTTTGTTCTCGGTTTGCCAAGGACACAACGTGAGAATGATTCAGTCTTTGTGGTGGTTGATAGGTTTTCAAAGATGGCACATGTCATTCCATGTCAGAAGACCCATGATGCAGTCCGCATTGTTGACTTGTTCTTCAAAGAGGTGGTGAGGCTACATGGTCTGCCAAAAAGTATTGTTTCAGATCGTGATGCCAAATTTGTGGGGTACTTTTGGAGGACCTTGTGGAAGAAGATGAAGACAGAGTTGAAGTTTAGTTCTGCGCACCATCCACAAATATATGGGCAGACAAAGATTGTTAACAGGAGTCTGGGTAACCTACTGAGATGTTTGGTACGAGATAAACCCAAGGGATGGGACTTGATCTTACCCTAGGCAGAATTTTCTTACAACAATTCTGTCAACAAAACCACTGGTAAATCACCATTCCAGATTGTGTATGGAGGCAGCACCAGAACAGCTCTAGAATTTAGGAAGATGGACCAAGAGAAGAAAAGAAGTGTTGAAGCTGAAGATTTTGCAGAACACATCAAGGATATACATGAGAACGTAAGAGAACATATTAACAAGATGAATATGTAGTATAAGGATAAGGCAGATCAGAAAAGGAAGTATAAGGAGTTTCACATTGATGATGAAGTGATGGTCCACTTGAGGAAAGAAAGGTTTCCAGTGGGAACACAACAAATTGAAGATGAAGAAGTTTGGTCCCTATAAAATTCTAAAGAGGCATGATTCAGGGAATGCATATGAGGTAGAGTTGCTGGATGGATTCAACATTTCCCCTGTGTTCAACATTTCAGATTTGACAGAGTATTATGAAGGTGGCGTAGAGGAAGTACCAACGATGGAACAGTGTGGAATTCCAGCACCTACTTCAGAAAAGGGGGAGATTGAAGAAATCCTAGATAGTCGTGTGGGAAGGAGTACCAAGAATAGGCAGTATGAAGAATATATGGTGAAATGGAAAGGAAGGCCTTTTGAAGATTCATCCTGGTTGCCTAAGGCAGAGGTTGACTATTTAGGTTTTTCCTCCACCATCTGAGACATGACAGGGTCATTTCTCAAATTACCCTGGGTGTCTAATGCAGGAGCATCCAGTGGTGTAAGGGCAATCTTACATCACCCAAAAATAGATAAATTTCAAGTTTCTCGGTTTTTAGATATTTTTACATTTTTGGATACCCTTTTCGCTATAATGAAATTTTCAATTTATAGTTTTTATTTTCTATTCCTAGGTTGAAAGATATTACAGTTTTAGTTTCCCATATTTGCACCTGAAAATCTTCTGAGTTAGATTTGAGGCACTTAGAGCTTTCGGAACAGCCCCAAAACTTGCCGATATTGGCATAGCAAATATTTAGCACATTCTTGACTTCGATACCTTTCCAACGATTTAAACGGTTTGCAAATTGGAGTCCCCGATCAAAAGTTATGGCCCCGGGAAGTTGGCGCACTTTCTAGAAGATACAATTGGAAATGTTCTTTTGAAATTTGAACTTCAAATTGTAATTTTTCGGCACCAAACCGCCTAAACTAAAAATTGAATGTTGTTTTGGCTCCAAACTAAAGAGGAGCTCTATTTATGGGCGGGTTTCTAATTTTTGGGTAACTTTTTGGGGGACAAGCTCGCATATTATGAAAGGGTTATTTTGTAGCTCTTTGGAGCTTGCATGTGTTGTAGAACTTGGGAATTTGAGATCCTCTGCATGTAAAAAGCTCCATTTTTTTAATAATAAAATTATTCTCTTGTTGTGGGTTATTTTTAGTGTCTCGGGTTGCAACCTCATCAAGTGATATCAGAGCGAGGTTTTCTTGAGCGTGTGGACAGATCGCCGATCGTGTGGCAGTTCGCACCAGGACCATGGTTGTGGGTCAAGGTCAAGAAAGATGCCTCCAAGAGTGATGCCTTGTGGGCGTGGTGGTGCCAGAGGTGGTCGAGGTGGCAGAAATGATGGTGGAAGAGATGCACTAGCAGCCCTCCAGAGACAGATTGATGTGTTACAAGAGAAGTTGAGAAGAGGGTTAAACCTGAGGGAGGAAAGTGAGGATGAAGGAGAGGAAGAAGGCTCAAATGTGGAAGAGGAAGAAGAAGCAATTGGTCAAAACCAAATGCGGCTAATAAGGGCCATTTCGAAGATCAGGAAAAGACCCAGAGCAGAAGTCCCCAGTTATTCTGGAAGTTTGAATCCAGAAGAGTTGATCGACTAGATCAATGAGCTAGAAGAATATTTTGAGTATGAGGAAATAGAGGACCCAGATCGGGATAAGTTTGCAAAAATGAAGCTGAAGGGCCATGCCAGTATTTGGTGGAAAGAGGTCCAGTTGGAAAGAAATCGAAGAGGAAAATTCAAGATCACCAGATGGGATCGCATGGTAGAGAAACTAAAGAAGTAGTTCATACCAGTGGACTACGAGTTAGATCTGTTGAAGAAATTGCAAGGGTTGAAGCAAGGAAGCAAATCTGTGAAAGAATATACTGAATATTTTCACAAGA
>VDFB02051116.1:0-28349 GCA_007258455.2 Sequoia sempervirens
GGTCTTAATCATTCAATATATTGGAGATATATTTTGTTGCATTTTTCTCCCTCAAGTTGGAGGGTTTTCCTAGGGTAAACTATTGTGTTTATTGTTCACGTGTTGTTGTATTTTTGCTTTACATTTTTAATCATAAAACTAACATTGTATCAAAGTGGGTTTAAGTCAAGACCTGATCAGATTTGAGCAAATTTTATGGCCTTTGGCCAAATTTGGAATTATTGAAGGAATTGATTATTTGGGTGAAATCGATATTAGAGTAGTAGCAATTGAAGGAATTCAATTCAAAAGGGAAATTTGGATTCTGTTGGAGAAGTTCAAATTTTGCAGCAGGAAGTCATCCTTCAGTCATATTGGGAAATTCGATTTTGTGAACATAGCATTGTGGCGCAGACCAGGTAGTAATTTGGTTTCTCGTGGAAGCTTTGAGGATTCGAACTTTTATGAAAGACACTCGTGACATTTTGATAGTAAAGAAATCGCGGTTCATTTGGAGGGGCATCTTTGTCTTATTCTTGAATAAGACAACAATTAAGGAAAAGTAGAGGACGTGGCAATAGATGCAGATTAATAAATCGATTAATCCTGGGGATCGAATATATTTACCAAAGGATATCGATATCATATTTTATTGTTTCTGAGAGAGACAAATAGCTAGCGCCGGCCTAGATCATTAAAAGGGATCAAATTAAATTGAAGACAATTCACAAGAGCAACAACTCAAGTCAGATAAGACAAAATCTGACGCTACAGTCAAGAAGGAAATTTTTTATAAGAAAGTCGTGGTTTGCCGTCCATCATCTATCGGGTCCTGCTTAGCTAAATGACGAATTCAGATTTAGCCGTTAGAGAAAAATAAAGACAATTTCAATTCTTTCTGAAGAGGTCGATATTGGTGTTGAGTCAGTACAAAGCAAATTGTGATTATTGGAGGACGGCTATACTTGCTGAAAGGTCGTAATTTTATTTGGGCTCCACTGAAGACAAATTTGAGAAAAGGCTTTTATATAGGCAGGTGTGGGTCCCAGCCTCTTGGAGAATTTCTTCATTTCAAACCGTGTCTTTTTCTTGGGAGCCGTCAGAATTTATCTGGGCGCAGTAGCTTGAAGAGTAGTTTGGGTTTCGAGCATTCCACATCTCGACATCGGGCCTGTGCCTTCCGGAAATAATATTCATTGAAGTTGGCATCGTATCTTCTAGCTGGTCGGACTTTGTTGCTGGAAGTGTTGTTTCTGCTGCCATCATGAAATCCATCATTGTAGGATGCGCTGGGGTTCATCTTTGTTGAATGGCAGAAGTATTCAATGATACATATACATTGTAGATTTCATTATCTTTGGTGTTGGAGAATACATAGACGGATGTGATCAATTATATTTGAAAAGGCCGATAGGTTGAGAAGGGACAAGGGATACTGCCAGCTCGTCTAGTTTAATCCCAATCCATGAGAAGTCACTTCCATATCAAATGTCAACTGATACAGGGGCACAACAGACGACTACAAAAGTTTCAAATGCTTCTACCATCTGAGCCAGTGAGAGAGGCCCTGTGCCTCCTTCAGGATCCAATCAAAATGCTTTAGGTACTTCAAGAAGTTGGAGTAATAGAAGCCTTGGTGGAGTTGGTAGGACAGGGCATTCTAGTAAGCAGATCTAAGAAATTATTGTGAAATAATGAGCAAATCTCATGAAAGATAAGTGCAGACCTGAAAAGCGTTTAAGTGCAACACTTAAGGAGATTTTGTTTTCAATGAGATAAGTATTTTATGTTTGAATAATGTTCATGAATTTTTTATGTAGTTATTAATTCATGCTATAACATTGGGATAGTGAATCATGTATGCTTCTAGCATTGGTATTTCTCTTCGGGATAGTTTAGTTCTATGAACTATTATTAAACTCTCTAAAATGATTTCAGGACGGACTGAGAAGCATAAGAGATTGCATTCAAGGGGGAAGAGCTTGATGCATCCTGTGAGGAAGTCACGCAAGCTGAAGAATGGAGACATAGCTTGCAGCCATGGGACTGAGTTGGTGGCTGGAGACATCTCTCGAAGAGGAAGAACCCATACAGATTGTCATTGCGATTTCTTCGAAGAGGAGGAAATAACATTCAGAGGGAGTTTGACAAACCAATAGAGGTAACCTTGGACGAGGAGGTCAGGAGGTTGATGCAAGTAATTGGAGCTTCAGAGGGAGTCACATCATCATGAAGATCTCTTTGTAGTGTATATTTCTTTGAGACGGAGAAGTATGAGGTGAAAGCCCTTGTACTGTATATTTCTCTGAGACAGAGAAATATGAGGCATTGAGGTGCGAGCCCTTGTTCATCTCTAAGACTAAGATGAGATGTCATGTTGAGAGACTCCATGATGACATCACATTGGAGAGACTTTCAGGATGAACCCTTTGTACTTGTGTGTTTTTCCACACATGGGGAGTGGCCACATGGTGGACGCCATGTTGAGATTCCATGGTGACATCACATCGGTGAGACTCGTGATGGGAACTCTTGTCCGTGGTGTTTCTCCTGAAAACATGGGGAGTAGCCATGGCGTGGATGTCATGCTGGGAGAGGGCTCCATGACGACATCACGTTGAGAGACTTTGTGATGAACCTTTGAGCTTTCCACAAATAGGTGTAGCCATTGTGGGTGTCATGTTGAGAGACTCCATGACGTAGATATCTGGAAAATATCTCCCTAGCTAAGAGGGAGTGTTAGTGTTTGGTAGCTTTAGGAGATATTTTATCCTTAATTAAAGGCATGTTGGCCTACATATTGCAATTATTATTTTATATTTTTATTCTAAGGGAGCTGACCTAGATGAAAAGTCACCTAGATTGGTATATATGTAAGGTGGTGATCATTCATTTCAATCACTTCATTCTCACCTCCAACAGAATTTCACCATTCCATTTGTAGCAAATAAAACTTCAAGAGGAAGCATATTTATTTGTACTTAGCATCAATGAGTGATGCTATTATTCATTTGTATTAATTCAACCTTGAGTAAGGCCAAACTTGTAAGCAGATTTCTACTCTTATTCATTCAATATATTGGAGATATATTTTGTTGGGTTTTTCTCCCTCAAGTTGGAGGGTTTTCCAAGGGTAAATTGTTGTGTTTATTGTTCACGTGTTGTTATATTTTTGCTTTACATTTCTGATCATAAAACTAACAATGATGACCTAGGGGGTTATATGACTTTCTGGGCAATTTTTTTTTGCCTTGACAGACAAATTCTTAGATTTGGATGAATTGATAGTCAGTCTGAAGGTTTTTTCCCTTCTGGACACGATGGAAAGGTTGGATTTCACCCAAATTTCTCCAAAAATGCAACTACCTTTTGGATCTGGCAACCACTCTTTAGCTTCAAACCCTCATATATTTGGCCTCATATGTTCAATTTGGATGAAACAAAAGGAAAAACTGACTTTCTCAAACCTCTTGATCTTAATGGTGAACTTAGATTTGCACCAAGCTCCAATTTGAATCTAAAATAAAGAGCCATAAAGAGGAAACCCCCCAAAATATGGTATTTCTATCAAGTTTTTCTAATTCTTCAGATGAGCATACGATGCAAGAGAAGAGTATACTACACTTTTCAAGATATACCAAAATCTCTCAAAAAAGGCTATCCAATGGCACCCAACCCACTTTGATACCATGTTAGAATTGGCTACGAAGATAGCCTACCAAGATCTAGATGCCAAATGTAAAGTACAAAAAGAGAATAAGAATATGACAAGAATAAACTGTATTCCTATCAATTATGATTCAATTGTTGTGTACAATGTAGTAGAGATCCCTTAGTTATATAGCCAAGTTGAGATACAAGATGTCATAAGATTATGACAAGTGTCTTAATCATATGAAATGAGACAACTTATCATGCTTACCTAGGTTCACATGTGTTACAAGTCAAAAGATAAAATAACAAATAATGAAAATTAACACCTTCTAGAAAGATTCCTAGGACCTAAGTAAACTTAACATGTAAATAAGTCCCCTAGTAATGAATTAACTAGGTAGAAGACTTTATTTACACCAATAATATAAAATGTCTTATTAGCAATGAAGAAAATAAGTAGATTGTGTATGATCCGGTGGATATTTTAAGTGAAAATTGAAGTGTCTCATTTCTCTCAAGAATCTGCACCATCAGAAAGAGCTTGACGTCCTGATTCCAATGCAACTTGAACGGAGCGAAAAGGAGTCCGTTTGTGCAAGTTATGGCCAGTCAAACCTTGGGTCAAACTGGGATTAGAGGGCATCCAAGAAGTAAAAAAAGACGTCAAAAGTTGTTGAAGTTGGCATCATCATGAAGAACTCGTCGCAAGCTTTCCAACGCATCTCGTTTCATCAAAATTTGACATCGTATGCGAGAGTTATCGGCAGTCAAAGTTCGGAGAGGAGATTGACCTTAGACCATACGGATGATGACGTCATCAACAATCTGTACTTTACGGAATCCACATGGACAAATTTGAGAGAAACACATGGTAGTTGAGTCATCCGTATGGACCCAATTGGGAGGTGACATGTGTCATCCGTACATCCGTACATACAGTCAACAGTGAGGTGGCAGCATAGTCATCGATCCAGTCAGCGTACCATGCAGATGAGTCATTGCATAGGTGGCGGACAGGTCAGCGATGATGTGTCGTCGACAGCGAAACAAAGTTGGACACGTGGCATGAAGAGTCACCATCCACGTCAGCATCGACAAGGAACAACATTCTGCCACGTGGAAGTGGTCGTTATATACATTGGCACACAGGTGGCGTCGACAGCGAGTCAGTGATGGACACGTGTCTCTGTTCGTTCCCTCCATTTGATTGACGAGTTCGTTGGTTTATATAACAAAATGATTTGGCTAGGCTCGAACCCGACACCTCGTCCACCACACTCGGCCATTTAACCATTGCATCGAGCAACCGCCAGTCAATATGAATTAACGACTGTTTTGTTTTATTGTTTGAAATATCGGGCATTCGGGTTAAAGCGTGGCCGGCGCGGGTTGAACCCCCGACCGCCCGGCTCACAAAATGTGTATGCACCGATAGACCATCAACCATCGCTTGAATATGGAGTGAGTTTGTTTTGTTTTGTTAAATATTTGTTGGCCGAGCATGACCAAAAAGGCCTATAAGGCCAAAAACAAACACAACCCACTTCAACTTCCTAAACCAAAAGTCCATAGAAGACAAGTGATTCAGTATATGAATTGTTGAAGGGGAGTTATTCATTTATTTCATTTGTTAAGCCTAATTAGGCTAATTGTATGTATAAAAGAAGGGGGGTATGCTCTTAGGAGCTAATCAGTTTTTTTCAGGTGATGAAGTCTTGAAGCTGAGGTGACACGAAAGAGAGGTCTTGTGGGGATTCTTTGTGCCATTCTTGTACACCAGAGTGCTGTTATGCTGCCAAAGTGCTTGAAGAATGGTTGTGGTGCACTTGTAATTGATTTTTGGAGTTAATCGGATCGGTCTCTCTATTGGAGCGGACCCAGAGACGTAGTCACATTTGTGACGAACTCCGTTATCAACTTGTTTGCATTTCTTCTCTCCTCTCTTATGTTCTGATTTGTCACTTTAAGTTTCAATTTTTAATGCATAATTTCATTAATGTATGCTTGAATTTGTAATTCCGCAAAGTTGTTTTTAATTAAGCATTCAATACTGCAAATAGTCTAGATCCGTATACAGATTAGTGTAACCTGTCATTGATGAGTGTTTCCCAATCTACGAACTGGCTTCCTCCACGTATAATTTGGATGAAAAAGTACATCCATTTCTGAAAGCCATAGGTATCTTTATTTCCCCAGACTCTGTGTATAGCATAACTATGTTGGATATCTCATCGAAAAAATGGTTCTTGTGTAAGTTTTGAGGAAACTAAGATTTACCTCACCTTGGCATTGCCAACCAATTCTTTGCCATTATGTTATGGTAGTTCCCTTTTTGAGTGAGAACTCAATTTGGGAATTGGTGAAATCTAGGGTTGAGTAAGACTCTTTTTTCAAAATTTTGAAGCATGAGGCAAAAGTGGCTCTTTGTATTTTGTTGGTATTTCAATTCACACCTCTGGAGTGCGTATTGGAAATGGATAGCTATGCACAAATGAATCACTCTTCAAATTAGGAGGGGAAGCTCCCTCTTTTAATGATATGCATAAAAAGTAAAGTAATCTAAATTCATATCTTTTTGACTCAACTGGTAGAGGCACAAGGTTATAAAACCAAATACATTGCAGATAAGGTTTTCTTTGGTTTTTGCGGACAACTAGGATAACTTTTATTCTATCCTATTTCCTCAAGAAAAATAGAGAAAGAGGATCTAGGAGCAATTTGGGAATGATTGATGATACACTCTATCTTAGGATTCCCAAGGAGGTGAAACACTCTATCCGAGGTGTAGGCTGAAATAAAGGTTATTGGAAAAAAACATGAAACAACAAGCTAGTTCTCAAGATTCCCAAGGAGGTGGAACACTCTATCCAAGGTGTAGGATGAAAAGAAGATTACTAGAAACCACATTAAATGATAATATTTATCTCTAAATTCTGAAGGAGGTGAAACACTTTATCTGAGGTATAGATTGAAAGAAAGATTATTGAAACAACAATAATACATCTGGGATAGTAAATTGCATGATGAAACAAACACACAATAGACAATCAAACCAAATTTCTATTAAACAATAACAAAGTGAACCAATATAGAATATCAAAATTGTAGGAAAGGTAGGCACAACAATTTGTTATTACAAGCAAAAGTTAAAATACAATGAGCAAGGTTACTCTTATTTATAGAAGCTCAAAGGAGTAGGGAACCCTAAAATCTCCTTGAGTTAACATTGAGTTCTTGCCAACATGCAAGATTTATTCCTATGTCTAAACAAATATAACCTAATATTTAACTAGAAAGACAACCTCAATTAACTGGTCTAAAACTAAAACTAATTGGACTTGGAAACATGAAAGTCTTATTGATATGAGATTCAACTAATAACCAACATCAATTAACTAAAACCTAACTAAAATTTCCACCTCCACCAAAAGATATCCCCGAGGAAGAGACAAATATGCATGAAATCAACAATCTAAACTCAAGAGTGATGTTGAGTTGACTACTGCCTTTGACTCTATCCTTGGGGAAAATCATGGGATCTAATTGTCTGTCTACTCCAAGTCATCATGATAAATCATATCCTCCAGGAAATCGTTAATTGCATCTTCTTCAGGCACTTTGATACTATCCAAAATAATGGATAGTTTGCTCAACATCTTCTCTCCATGTGTGATCAATCTCAGATATTCTTTGACCTCCTCAACTTCCTTGTCAAAATTTGTTGACATCATGGAAAAATGATTCAACTTGGATGCTACAAGATCACCATCAAAGCCATCATGGACCAAACTTTGGAATTCTGCTTGCACAACACCAAGATCAATGTAGGTACCATCATCATGAAGATAATGGCATGGTATCTGTGTGATGAATCCACTTACAAGCTTGAGATCACTGACAATATTTTATTTAATTTCAACCATCATTGTTGCTTGTTCTTTTTGACTTGCATTTCCTTTCAAATTCTTTGTCTTTTTGCTAAACTTGACACCTTTGGGTGGATTGCTCATGGTCTTGACTTTGGATTTTCCCTTGGAAGAGGAAGGTAGTGAAGGATGTACAATTGGAAACTCTGAAACTGGGACTACCTTCCTATAATACCCCATTCCAAATTATTACTTAATTAGCATTATTGTAAATGACACATGAATATACTCCAAATTAAAAAGACATAACTAGTGGCTAAAGTCAATCATAGCTACACATGTCCATTTAAGATGAGTCAAAGATTCTTATATTCACTTCAAAAGTCAAATTACAATATCAATTTTCGCTTGGCTCCTAAGGCCATAATGTCATTGTTAGAACACCAAATCTGCACCCTATTTGCTAAGCCTTTTTAAAGAACTTAATAGATTTGGACTAACATTGGACTGCTTTTAGGTTGTGGGTAACCTATTTGAAAGTAGACCTCCAGTGATAAGGGCTGGCTTCCCCTTTTGATGCCACCTAACTACTTGATCTTCTGAGATAAGGGTAAGAGTTACATAAAATAAACCTAATGTTGGAAAGAAACTAAGGTGATACACCAAAACAACCTAGACCTGCTAATAGCTTTACACATTCAAATTAATATCTCAAAGCTAACTCACACAACTCCCTATCCAATGCAATTCACATCAATAATTTATAAAGAGGTCTGTAACAGTGTTTTCAAAAGGAAAAAATAGATTTCACAATCAATAACACCACTAAACAACATAGTTTATAGCCTGTAAACATACATTTTCTATCAAATGGATGCATGAAACATGGGACAAGTTTGTAAGGAAAATGAATTTTCACAAAAATAGACTGATCAACCATTAATGACACACCACAAAACATGAAGAGAAAAGGTAAAAATGCTCCAATCTATTAAATCAAAGTGCTTACTATATATTAGGCCTGTCTGAGTTACAATACAGCTTCATGAAAAATAACTCCAAGAGAGTAAGCTATCCTCCTGCTGAAAAAGAAAGAACCCCATCAAAATGACTTAAACAACATATTTAAGCCAAAACATCCAAAAACCCACACAAGTGTTTCTAGAAGATTCTCCTTGGATAAAATAGAAATGGTCCCAAAAGAACCTTCTAGAAGTCTCTAAAATGCCCTCTACATGGAGAAAAAAACAAGCTAAGTCAATAGCCATCCCAAAAGTGTAACAAAATACCTCTAGCTGGCCTCCCCCTTCATCAAAATTATTCCAAACAATAACTCACACCTCCCACACCTCTGCAAATCATCATTGGTCCAATCCAACATTCCCCATCATGCAATATGTGTGTTTTTGAAAACACATGGCTTTTTAAAGCATTAATGATAGTGATTTTGTTAAGTGATTCATACAACATCACTTAAAAAATCACTTTACAATTGAGAATAAATCAAAGGGCCATTAAAATGCATTACATTTGCATTTAAAAGCAACTAAAGTGATTTTCAAATCACTTACATGATATTTCAAAAATCTGGAAACAAATGTAACATATAATGTTATGGCTAAAAGCTTTCAAAAGCTTCTAAGGCACTTGACTATCAACTTACCGCATTTTGCATCACTCAACACATAGCAATACTCACTGGTTTGCAAAAGGCATCATAAGCTCCAAAATACTTGGCCAATATGGCCGACCTCCAAATCTCTTGGAAAGTATATTCCAAGACACATGATGTTGATTAAAAAGAATAGGGAATCACATGTGTTGCATTGATCCACCCACATGTTATATTGTTGAGGACTTAGAACTTGGTATGATTTTGAATCAAAGGGGAATACTTAAGGCA
The DNA here is from genome assembly GCA_007258455.2 of Sequoia sempervirens. Lineage (NCBI taxonomy): Eukaryota > Viridiplantae > Streptophyta > Pinopsida > Cupressales > Cupressaceae > Sequoia > Sequoia sempervirens. The sequence continues at coordinate 9,403 of VDFB02051116.1, forward strand.
TAACATGCCTAAGTTAATAAATCAAGTTTCGGCCCCCATTTGCATTTAACAGATGCTTCAATTTTTAAAACATGGGACAAAAAATCCCATTAGCACTCAAGGGTCAAACCCTAATTATAATATCCAAAACGATGAAAAACATCATCATTTGGTCTTTGCATGTTCTGGAGAATGTTGCTATGTCGCCATGAGGGTTTTGGAAACATAGAAAAAATGGTGCTCATATTGGCTTTTAGTTGATTCTTGACATTTTCTGCATGAAAACATGGGAGCAGATGTAAATGTGTCTTCTTGCATTAAATCTACATTTCATCACACTTTTGAGGCTGTTTTGCCTCACAGTCCACGGCTATGAAGTGTTTTGATGAACCTTTGCTTCATTTTCTTTTTTTTCTGTTGTTGCTCTTCTTGTTGACAACCGCCATGAGAACTCAATGAAGCTTTTTAGAAGCACAAGGTTGAAAGTTTTGCAAAACTTGTGAGCAACCTCCATGTGATTCGAATCAACTCCTCCATTTTGGTTTTTAGCAATAGAAAGCTATATTTTCTTTTGTTTCTAGCTGATCATGAAGCACAAAGTGCTTGTCTTCATTTTGCATTTGAAAATAACGATACCCTATTGTGTTTCTATTGTTTTCCTAAAGGAAAAGACTTACTGGCCACAACCATGAATAGAGAAAACAATGTTTTTGCTCATTTCTCTCTTGACCCTCATGCATTCTTTTGTTTTCCTTCTTGTTTTTCATAAATCTTGATAAAGTTAATAACCCAGATGGGTTTTTGGAAAATAGAAAAAGATAAGGCCAAAATGTGGCTTGGCCCTCATTATGTAAACTGGGTCTTCTTGCATTTGTGATTTTTTGTCTATTTCTGCATTAAAAAAAAACCCCTTGCTTGGGTCTCCTGTAGCATGTATTTTGATAAATTATTCCACTGTTAGTAAAAACCCACATGGGTCACTGGATTTTTTCTATAGAGCTCAGATTTTTGCAGAATATAGAGGATTCTTGGCAAGTTCATTTCATTTTCTTGTAAAAAAAACAATGTTGCTCCATTTGATCGAAACCCCAAGTGGGTTTTTTTTATATTTGCAGAAAAAAGGCCACTGCTCACCACGACCTGTCATAATGCATAAATGGATTTTCTTTTTTAGCTCCTGTAACATGTTTATCAAATTGTTATTTTCTTCACAGACTTGTAACAAACCCATATGGGTAATGTTTTCAATTTGAAGAAACAACTTCAGATTTTGTGCAAAATGGGGAAATGTCATTGCACCATATGGGTACACTGGAAACCTCAACTTGTAGCAAAATGTGTCCTTTAGAAGGAATTTAACTGGATTTTCTATAACATGTTTCATTTCTGTAGAAATATTTTGAGAGAAAAATCCCAAAATGGGTTTGGTCACTGTGAATAATCTACACTTTACCATCTCCTAAAAATACAATGATTACCCTGCTTCTTTTTGTGCAATAAAGAAATTTTAGTTCTTTTATAATGAAATACCCTCCAACATCAAATGAGAAAAATCCCTCCTTAAGTGGCCTCCTTAGTGCATGTTTGTTTTCCACATTGTTTCAAGACTGTTCTGTTGATATTGATGAGCATACCATTCACAATGTATCCCAAGCCTTTTGAAAAAGTGACATTGGACCGATTAAACTCCTTCATTGTGAGCCACCATCTCTTTGTCATGTCATGTCCTAAAAGAAATGCTTTCTTGACACAAAGATTTTCCTCCATATGGTGGGTGTTCCCAAAGCAAGACACCACAATCACACGAGCTTGATTCTCTAAATTTACTTAATAGGAAAACCCACTTTCTCAAAGAACAAGGTCACTCCCACCACACAAACTGCATTAATTAGAGCATTTTTTTTTAAATCAATTCAAATCCAAGATTGCTTGTGTCTTGGGGTTTTGGTGCAAAGCAATGTGTGCCTTGGTCTTTTTCACTACATTCATTGTCATTCTCCATATGTAGGGCACAAACCAATATCCATTTACTATCCTTCAAAGCATGCCTCATGGACTAAGATCTAGGTCTTATCCTTAAATGATGGTTGTTCCCTGTAGCCTTAAGATATTATTGCAACGGTCTTTAAGACCTTTAGGGAACTGTCCTCAAAATCTGCATACACAACCACTGTATTTTCCCTTTACTCTTTATGCATCATTCACATGTATCTTTGGATCCAAAGTTGTCTTTCATTTACCATTGTGAATGAACTCTGCTTCCCCATGAGTATGTTGCCACTAACTATGAGTATCTTGCACTGTAGACTATTGGAAGGTGTATTACTCAACAATAACTCACTGCTCATTAATAAGACTGTCTTCCTAGTGTTTGCATGATTATGTCTTTGATTTATCTTTGCTCATCAATCACTTATTGATGAAAGCATGATTACTAATGCCTATGTTAACAATGACACCTCATGTACTTATGGATTAAACTACTGCTCCAACCCTCATACAAGGTTATGATGCATAGACAATACATCCAAAACAAATGAACTATATTGACTTGTTGCCAACATCTCTTTACAATGCACAATTTCTTTCTATCACCATGAAAGTCAAAGAGTCTTTCAAAACAGAGCATATGTTTCTTCCTCTTGCATCAGAATGGTGACCTCCATCAAGTAAGAGTACAACTGGAAACCATCATTAATGTTCATTGAGAGTCCCTAGGCCCAACACCCATATTCCACTGCTATATGAGCACTATGAGGAATTAATACTCTTTGTTCTACATGATGTGGTTGCTCCACAACTGCTAGCTCAGTATCATACTGTGTTGATGCACTACCCATTATTTATGCATTGAATTGTTGACTTACCCTGAAGGCCATTTGCTCCTGCCAATGCACATGACTATCCCATTAGAAGTGATCACATCATATGAGGGTTCCATTGTTGTCATAACTTCTTATAATGACATATTCATGATATGCAGATATCTATGTCAACTAGAGTTGATGTTTCTTGAATGTCTTTGCCTTTTGCCTTTCCTCAAACCATCATACATTGATTGTTAGTTGGAATGAATGTTTGTCTAATGTTTGGTTGAGAAGGCCTTGAATAAATCCTTGTGCAACTTGAGCTTGTATCTTGGAATTCCTTTCTTTGACATTGGTTTTATTCACTTATGCATGGGAAACTAGAGTTCTGTTGCCTTTCTTTATTACCCCAAAATCCTTTGATCAGCCTATGTTGCCTCATTCATTATTGTTGTCCTAACCTTCATGGTTTTCTTTTAGCATACCTTCATGGTTGTTGTTCATATACACTTGTACTATGACCTTGGCTTCCAAAATGAGACATTTCCTCAATCATGGCTGCTTAATTGTCATTTATAACTTGTCTTTACTACTATGTTTTGCATGCAATCATGATCCATGTTGGATCAGTCATGATAACCAAAACCCCTACATGAAAGGTCATGAGCATATCCACTAATTTTGTCCTTGAATTGACATGTAGCATACATTTATGATTATTGTCCTTATGCACTTGTACCCTGACATTGATTCAGCCATTGCTCTTGCTTCTGTTATGTCTAATAAATACACAGTTTCCTCATTGTAACTTTATTGGACATCCACCTGTCACATATGTGGGTGACCTAACAACTCACTTTCCTATGTGATATGTGACTGCCCCATAGGGTTACGGTGAGGGGCTTGAAAACAACTTGAAATCCTTCCTCATTGTTTAGAAGATGCATATTGAACTTGATGCATCTCCAAAATCACTTATTTTTATAAAATGGATCAAGGGTCCACTTAAGAAGATTGAAAGGCATATCAGCACAGTATGTTGCATCTTTTGAATAGGTAATAAAGTTGATCAACTAAAGTGAGATTCCATATTGAGTTTAATGCATTGATAACAAATAAATCTTTGATAAAGTTGCTCAATTTCCTTTTCTTTCAAAGCATGCTGAGCTCTACCCTTGTGGGAGCCACATTTTCCCCACATGTTGCATTTGATCTGATAATGAAACAATAATCAAACTTGTCCTAAATCTGCACATGAAGCAAACAGTTAGAAAATAAATGCATATGTTGGATGTTTTCGTTTAATGCACTTATGGATCAATTTATACATGCATAGGTAGGTGTGTATGTAAGGATTGAATCTTTCATTGCTTGGAGCTTCGCTCTAACATCATGTTTCCTTCATATGCAGGGTGAGGAGCGCTACGGAGCTGGGAGGGACACAAGTGGTTCGGGGTAGCAACAGAGCATTCAAGCAACCTACCACTAGTCATTCTTAGGCAATGACTAGTTCCATTCTTACATGCACATTCACTTCTTTCATTCTACTTATTCATGTATGAGTTGTTTCATAGGTTCATTGAATAAGAGAGTTAGTCCCTTGGCTTGTAAGGGACATGTATATTTCAAGATTATCAATAAAGACTACATTTGTATATATGTGATTCTCTTTTCATTTGTTGTAATGCAACATTGAAATGACAAAATGTAATTTGCTTATTTGACAATCACTCCTTCATGCATATTGAAACTGGCAGTTTTATGGTTTATCTTTTGAATGTTTAAACAACATGAAAAGAACAAACACTAGGTTACCTAATTTCAGCTGAAAGATAGAAATTAGGTAACAGTTGCATTCATGGAAGTGAATTGAAATAATACACTATTGAATTTCTAGGTCAACATTAGTCATATAATAGGTTCTAGAATTATGACATCATAGTGTAACAATGACAACATTACAATAAGGAAATTACAAGAATTTTGACCATGTAGTAAAAGTTAACCATTCCATAAAAATACTTGATATAAACAATTTTCTTCAATAATTGAAATTCCAACTACATAACTAAATACATAAGTATTTCATGATAAACTCATTTTACTTTTCGAACTAAAAAGAACAAACAAATTTTTCTTACATTTTCAACATGAATGATTTCAAATAAATAAGATAAAACATTTAACTTTTAAGGAACAAGGTCAGAGATCAGGCATATCTAGATACTTTCTATCTCACAAGACTCGACATGTCATTTGTAATATGCTAAATGTTCATTGCAGTAATTTCCCTAAGTTTTACTATGCAAGTAAATAGAAATTATGTGACAAGCCTTTGTAAAAAAAATCCCTTTTCTTTATTGCAAATATATGAACAAAGATGCTATAAAACATATAATAAGGATTTCCATTCCATTACAATACTTCTCTAAGTAAAATATTCCAAGAAAGTACAAAACTACATACATAACTCCAACGAGCTTCATGACATAAGAGATAGATGGTCCAGGAATCTACCTTTCAAAACCTTGGTCCTTTGTCGCCTGCTAAGGAGGAGAAGCATCACTCAAGTGCTTTTCTGCCAACCACGGACTCATATGCGGTCCCCTGCACATCTATAATGATAGTTGGCCCTACCCTTCGATGAAGGTATTGGCTGGGTAACCCCCTATGACATACCACTTTGACCTTAGCATTGTGTCAAAACATGACTAGGATTTATAAGCTATACTAGGTAACCCTCATGCATTTAAGTAGACATAGTGAACTAACAATAGAGTCTCAGTTTACACACTATTCCTAGTGGAGTCATCAGACACCCCCACTACTTTGGCCAAAGTGTTCTCACTCAGTATAATCAAGTGACGGTCTACCATTCACCTACACTGTGGCAAGCTCATTTTGACTTAAGGCCATTATATCTATGCCTAGGAAATCCCTCTCCATGGGATAGCTACTCCCTGGGATAACCTAACTTTCAAAAACAACCTAAGATAACACAACTTAATAAGAAAAGTACAAGTTCCCTCCCTTCACTGGACAACATTCCCAAGAGTAACCTACTAGCCATCTAGCATAAATAACTATCTAGTATTGAGCATACCCTAATCTTGTCTATGTTTAATCATAACTAGTATAATAACAATACCTATGGAAAACATAACCTCTTTCCCATGACTACATATGCCTAGTATGATAATACCCAAGACAAACAATCTCTTCTATCATGGAGTACTTACAAACAATGCACAACAAGTAAATATATTCAACTTTACTTTCAAAGTAAACATTACTTTTCACTAAATGCATGTATCAACAAGACTAGATCATTCAATCAAGACACAACTCATTCAGAAATAGAATAATCAAAGTAGAATATTCTCATGGCTATTTAATAGCTTCCCAATTCGACTAGTTGCAGTCACATCACTTTAGAACATGAACTCTTTTCAACAAAGACAAGCACAACTTCTTAACTTTCAAGTTGGCAATTGCTTCTTCTCAAAAGATAACTACAACTCTCTTAAATCTCAAGACTCTCTTTCACTAATTGGAAAAAATATTGCTGATAATAAAGCACACTAATTTGTAGATTAGTTGTACAAGAAAAAACACATAAAAGAGTGAGAATAAGGCGTCCCAAACAATGAAATCCTTTCTACTATTTATACAACAAGAAAGCAACTATATTGCCTATAGTTTAGGCATGATAATGACAATAGAAAACATGCAAAGCAACACCTCAAACACAACTTCGAAAGGTGGTGAATAAGTAAGTAAAGACTCAACTTGATTACTAACAAATCAAACCACTTATCAATAGAAATTGGAGAATAAATCAACTCTCCATGTGATAGAATTCGACTGCAAACTTCTATGTTAAGTAGAACACAAAGGTGGCACAATTTTACTATCAAAAGAAATAGTCAATAACCAAAGCTTTCCACCCCAATTTTCATCAACTTATTCCATGTTGAGTATAGAGTCATAAACGCATTTGAATAGACAAAATTCATCGATTGTTTAGATTATGCAACAACTGTTTATTAGTCACAACAATTCGTGGTTTTGTTGTTTTACTAAGTCCAAGATGAATAAAGGAGTCGACCTCTTCAATATCGAATTAAATTCAATAAAGCAATTTGCATATTTATGAATGGCAACAAAGGGCATAGTAATCGGCCCATGAATACAGTTGTATTCACTTCATCTATTAAGTTGCCCAAGATTATCGACTTTAAATCCAACATATTAAGCATTATGATCGACTACCATTTATTGTTTGAAATAGTTGATTTCAAAGTAAATGATGTTTAAATGAAATCACCATGTATACATACATACACACACACACATATACGTATACGTACATATGTATATCTTTATATTACCATAAAGTAAGAAAGCATGTATATATAATCTATATACAAAAGAGTATATCAACTTAAAAATCACATTGTCATATTATCATATTGATTGTGTATTCATATATATATATGTCACTATATACATGTATGTGTATGTGTAAATGTATCGATACATTCACATGGGCATATCCACATGTAATATTCCAAACGTTCATTGCAGTAATTTTCCTAAGTTTTACTATACAAGTAAATACAAATTACATGACAAGCCAGTGTAGTAAAAATGTTTCCTTTTTTATTACAAATATATGAAAAAAGATGTTATACAACATATAATAAGGATTTCCATTCCACTACAATACTTCTCTAAGTACAATATTCCAAGAAAGTACAAAACTACATACATATCTTTAATGAGCTTCATGACATAAGATATAGATGGTCCAGGAATCCGCCTTTCAAAACCTTGGTCCTCTATCACCTGCTGAGGAGGAGAAGCATCACTCAAGCACTTTTCTGCCAACCACAAACTCATATATGGTCCCCCGCACATCTATCAATGATAGATGGACCTACCTTTCAACGAAAGTATTGGTTGGGTAACCCCGTATGACATACCACTTTGACCTTAGTGTTGTGTCAAAACATGACTAGGATTTATAACCTATACTAGGTAACCCTCACACATTTAAGTAGACATAGTGAACTGACAGTGGAGTCTCGGTTTACACACTATTCATAGTGGAGTCATCAGACACCCCCACTACTTTGGCCAAAGTGTTCTCACTTAGTATAATTGAGCGATGGTCTACCATTCACCTACATTATGGCAAGCTTGTTTTGACTTAAGGCCATTATATCTATGCCTAGGCAATCCCTCTCCACGGGCAAGCTACTCCCCAGGATAACCTAACTTTCAAAAACAACCTAAGGTAGCACAACTTAATAAGAAAAGTACAAGTTCCCTCCCTTCACTGGACAACATTTCCAAGAGTAACCTACTAGCCATCTAGTGTAAATAACTATCTAGTATTGAGCATACCCTAATCTTGTCTATGTTTAATCATAACTAGTATAATAACAATACCTATGGAAAACATAACCTATTTCCCATGACTACATATGTCTAGTATAATAATACCCAAGATAAACAGTCTCTCCTATCATGGAGTACTTACAAACAATGCACAACAAGTAAATATATTCTACTTTCCTTTCGAAGTAAACATTACTTTTCACTAAATGCAAGTATAAACAATACTAGATCATTCAATCAAGACACAACTCAATCAGAAATCGAATAATCAAAGTAGAATATTCTCATGGCTATTTAATAAGTTCCCAATTCGACTAGTTGCAGTCACATCACTTTAGGACATGAACTCTTTTCAACAAAGACGAGCACAACTTCTTAACTTTCAAGTTGGAAATCACTCCTCAAAAGATAACTACAACTCTCTTAAATCTCAAGACTCTCTTTCACTAATTGGACCAAATATTGCTGATAATAATGCACACTAATTTGTAAATTAGTTGTACAAGAAACAACACATAAAAGAGTGAGAATAAGGCATCCCAAACAATGAACTCCTTGCTACTATTTATACAACAAGAAAGCAACTATACTTCCTATAGTTTAGGCATGATAATGACAATAGAAAACATGCAAAGCAACACCTCAAACACAACTTAGAAAGGTGGTGAATAAGTAAGTAAAGACTCAACTTGATTACTAACAAATCAAACCACTTATCAATAGAAATTGGAGAATAAATCAACTCTCCATGTGATAGAATTCGACTACAGACTTCTATGATAAGTAGAACACAAAGGTGGCACAATTTTACTGTCAAGAGAAATAGTCAATAACCAAAGCTTTCCACCCCAATTTGCATTGACATATTCCATGCTGAGTATAGACTCATAAACTCATTTGAATAGACAGAGTCATTGATTGTTTAGATTATGCAACAACTATTTATTAGTTACAACAATTCATGGTTTTGCTGTTTTACTAAGTCCAAGATGAATAAAGGCATCGACCTCTTCAATATCGACTTAAATTCAATAAATCGGTTTGCAGATTTATGAATGACAACAAAGGGCATAATAATTGGCCCATGAATACAGTTGTATTCTCTTCAAAGTTTCATCTATTATGTTGCCCAAGATTATCGATTTTAAAGCCAACATATTAAGCATTATAATCGACTTCCATTTATTGTTTGAAATAGTCGATTTCAAAGTAAATGATGTTTAGATGAAATCACCATGTATACATACATACATACATATGTATATCTTTATATTACCATAAAGTAAGAAAGCATGTATATATAATCTATATACAAAAGAGTATATCAATTTAGCAATCACATTGTCATATTATCATATTGATTGTGTATTCATATATATATATGCCACTATATACATGTATGTGTATGTGTACATGTATCGATACATTCACATGGGCATATCCACATGTAATATGCCAAACGTTCATTGCAGTAATTTTCCTAAGTTTTACTATGCATGTACATAGAAATTACATGACAAGCCATTGTAATAAAAAAGTTTCCTTTTTTTATTGCAAATATATTGAAAAAGATGTTATACAACATATAATAAGAATTTCCATTCCATTAGAATACTTCTCTAAGTACAATATCCCAAGAAAGTACAAAACTACATACATAGCTTCGATGAGCTTCATGACATAAGATATAGATGGTCTAGGAATCTGTCTTTCAAAACCTTGGTCCTTTGTCACCTGTTGAGGAGGAGAAGCATCACTCAAGCGCTTTTCCACCAACCACGGACTCATATGCGGTCCCCTACACATCTATCAATGATAGATGAACCTACCCTTCGATGAAAGTATTGGTTGGGTAACCCCGTATGACATACCACTCTGACCTTAGTGTTGTGTCAAAACATGACAAGGATTTATAACCTATACTAAGTAATCCTCACACATTTAAGTAGACACAGTGAACTGACAGTGGAGTCTAAGTTTACACACTATTCCTAGTGGAGTCATCAGACACCCCCACTATGGCCAAAGTGTTCTCACTCAGTATAATTGAGTGATGGTCTACCATTCACCTACACTATGGCAAGCTCATTTTGACTTAATGCCATTATATCTATGCCTAGGAAATCCCTCTCGATAGGAAAGCTACTCCCCAGGATAACCTTACTTTCAAAAACAACCTAAGGTAGAACAACTTAATAAGCAAAGTACAAGTTCGCTCCCTTCACTGGACAACATTCCCAAGAGTAACCTACTAGCCATCTAACATAAATAACTATCTAGTGTTGAGCATACCCTAAGCTTGTCTATTTTTAATCATAATGAGTATAATAACAATACATATGGAAAACATAACCTCTTTCCCATGACTACATATGTCTAGTATAATAATACCCAAGACAAACAGTCTCTCCTATCATGAAGTACTTACGAACAATGCACAACAAGTAAATATATTCTACTTTTCTTTCAAAGTAAACATTACTTTTCACTAAATGCAAGTATCGACAAGACTAGATCACTCAATGAAGACACAACTCATTCAGAAATAGAATAATCAAAGTAGAATATTCCCATGCTTGTTTAATAGCTTCCCAATTCGACTAGTTGTAGTCACATCACTTTAGAACATCAAATCTTTTCAACAAAGATTCACAACTTCTTAACTCTCAAGTTGTAAATTGCTCCTTCTTAAAAGATAACTACAACTCTCTTAAATCTCAAGACTCTCTTTCACTAATTGGATAGAATATTGTTGATAATAAAGCACACTAATTTGCAGATTAGTTGTACAAGAAAAAATGAATAAAAGAGTGAGAATAAGGTGTCCCAAACAAAAAACTCCTGTCTACTATTTATATAGCAAGCAAGCAACTATACTACCTATAGTTTAAGCATGATAATGACAACAACAAACATGCAAAGCAACACCTCAAACACAACTTAGAAAGGTGGAAAATAAGTAAGTAAAGACTCAGCTTGATTACTAATAAATCAAACCACTTATTGACAACAATTGGAGAATAAATTAACTCTCCATGTGATAGAATTCAACTGTAGACTTCTATGATAAGTAGAACACAAAGGTGGCATGATTTTACTATCAAGAGAAATAGTCAATAACCAAAGCTTTCCACCCCAATTTGCATTGACTTATTCCATGTTGAGTATAGACTCATAAACTCATTTGAACAGACAAAGGCATTGATTGTTTAGATTATGCAACATATGTTTATTAGTCACAACAATTTGTGGTCCAAGATGAATAAAGGCGTCGACCTCTTCAATATTGACTTAAATTCAATAAATCAATTTACAAATTTAAGAATGATAGCAAAGGGCATAATAATCAGCCCATGAATATAGTTGTATTCACTTCAAAGTTTCAGCTATTAAGTCGCCCAAGATTATCGACTTTAAAGCCAATGTATTAAGCATTATAATCGATTGCCATTTATTGTTTGAAATAGTCGATTTCAAAGTGTGATATAGTGTTTATACCTATTCTAAATCATGCAAAAAAAATGTAAATGAACGAAAACACTTAACACCTCAATGATTAGCCTAAGTTAAAACCAAACAAAATAAAGATAAAAAGAAAGCTGATTTTACCTTGTTCAAGCTACTCCTTAGTTGGCCCTTGGATCTTTGATGTTTTGTGTGCTCCTTTGATGGCAAGGTGTGATGAAAATGGATTCAAAATTCTCTAAATGAGATGGAGTATGCAATAAGCTATGTGGGTAGTTGAATGGGTGAGTGCAAGTGCAAGAGATTGAAGCTAGAATGTATGCAACAATGGAGGTTCAAGAATGCAAGTATGCTTGAGAGCTAGAATGCAAGTGTATGAATGCCTAATTGAATGAAATGAGAGAAAATTTCTTATTTTAAGAAAAAAATTCTCTAGAGAAATGGACAGTTGAGATTGAGCCAACATGGCCAAGATGGAGGGCTATGGTGAGTTGAGGACTCACAAGCCCTCACATCTTGCCATGTGGAAATGAGATGGAAAAAGGATATAGTGAGGTGGAGAGGGTACAAGTGAGGTGGAGGTACTTTCAAGTACCTTGGAATGAGGATAAGATTTCCTCAAAAAGGAACTTCTTGTTCCCATATGAGAGGAAAGTGACATATGAGGAATTTTAGTATTCCTCAAAAATCTCCATGGGGAAGAGAAAAGTGGTTGGGGAAATAAATGTGAATTTTAAATTCACATGATTGGAAGAGATAAGGTAGTTGGGAGAATAAATATTAATTTTAAATTCATATGAGAAGCACCTTGTGGATAAGACAAGGTTCTTATAATACAAGGTTATTGGCTCCATGTGACTGATGTGACCTTTCAATGATCACATGGAGAAGAGGAGAGTCCTTGGAGGAATAAAAAGTGAATTTTAAATTCACATGGGGAAGAGAGTCTAGGCTAAATGTGGAAAATGTGAAGGTTGACCAAAAAGATATGCTAAATGTAGCAAGGGGATTAGATTAAGGTTGTGCAAACAAGTGATTAAGAAAATTAATGAGGGATTAGAAGCAAGTGGGAGAATATGGAGGATGTGACATTAATCCCGATTAAGGTGTGCATATCATAATCATAGATTAATTAAATTAATCTATATTAGAAGAGGGTTATGGAGGATGTGACAAGGAGAGAGAAAAAAAAGAATTTAAAATTGTTTTAATTCAAAAAGGTCAAATGACTAAATTAAATAAATTGATATGTTTATTTAATTTAGAGAGGAGAAGATGAAAGGTAAATTATTTAATTGTTAAATTAAATACTTTAGGGACCTTAGGAAAAAGGGAGATATTAATTAAATAAATCATTTAATTAATATTGATGAAGTAGACAGATAAGGGAGACGAATTTGACCATATGGAAGTGGTCAAATTTGGATGTCTACACAAAGTAAATGATGTTTAGATGAAATCACCAAGTATACATACATACATACATACATACACACACACATATATATATATATATATGATTCAATTAGATATATATATATATATATGTATATGTTAACATATATATATATAGATTATATATACATGCTTTCTTGATTTATGGTAATATAAAAGATAGAATATATATATATATATATATCTTTATATTACCATAAATCAAGAAAGCATGTATATATAATCTATATACAAAATAGTATATCAACTTAGCAATCACATTGCCATATTATCAAATTGATTGTCTATTCATATATATATATATATATAAATGTTTATATTATATATATGCCGCTATATATGTATGTATGTGTATGTGTACATGTATTGATACATTCACATGGGCATATCCACATTTAATATGCCAAACGTTCATTGCAGTAATTTTCCTAAGTTTTACTATGCAAGAAAATAGAAATTATGTGACAAGCCATCGTAATAAGAAAAAAATTGTTTTTTTTTTATTGCAAATATATGAACAAAGATGCTATACAACATATAATAAGGATTTCCATTCCATTACAATACTTCTCTAAGTACAATATTCCAAGAAAGTACAAAACTACATACATAGCTCCAACGAGCTTCATGACATAAGATATAGATGGTCTAGGAATCCGCCTTTCAAAACCTTGGTCCTCTATCGCCTGTTGAGGAGGAGAAGCATCACTCAAGCACTTTTCTGCCAACCACAGACTCATATGCAGTCTGTTGCACATCTATCAATGATAGATGGACCTACCCTTCAACGAAGGTATTGGTTGGGTAACCCCGTACGACATACCACTCTAAGCTTAGTGTTGTATCAAAATATGACTAGGATTTATAAACGATACTAGGTAACCCTCATGCTTTTAAGTAGACATAATGAACTGACAGTGGAGTCTCAGCTTACACACTATTCCTAGTGGATTCATCGGAAACCCCCACTACTTTTGCCAAAGTTTTCTCACTCAGTATAATCGAGCAATGGTCTACCATTCACCTACACTATGGAAAGCTTGTTTTGACTTAAGGCCATTATATCTATGCCTAGGAAATCCTTCTCCATGAGCAAACTACTCCCTAAGATAACCTATCTTCCAAACACAAACTAAGGTAACACAATCTCAATAAGAAAAGTACAAGTTCCCTCCCTTCACTGGACACCATTCCCAAGAGTAGCCTACTAGCCATCTAGCATAAATAACTATCTAGTATTGAGCATACCCTAATCTTGTCTATGTTTAATCATAACTAGTATAATAACAATACCTATGGAAAACATAACCTCTTTCCCATGACTACATATGTCTAGTTTAATAATACCCAAGACAAACAGTCTCCTCTATCATGGAGTACTTACAAACAATGCACAACAAGTAAATATATTATACTTTTCTTTCAAAGTAAACATTACTTTTCACTAAATGCAAGTATCAACAAGACTAGAGCATTCAATCAAGACACAACTCATTCAGAACTAGAATAATCAAAGTAGAATATTCTCATGCCTATTTAATAGCTTCCCAATTCGACTAGCTGTAGTCACAACACTTTAGAACAACTCTTTTCAACAAAGACTCACAACTTCTTAACTATCAAGTTGGCAATTGCTCCTTCTCAAAAGATAACTACAACTCTATTAAATCTCAAGACTCTCTTTCACTAATTGGACAAAATATTGCTAATAATAAAGCACACTAATTTGTAAATTAGTTGTACAAGAAACAACACATAAAAGAGTGAGAATAAGGCATCCCAAACAATGAACTCCTTGCTACTATTTATACATCAAGAAAGCAACTATACTACCTATAGTTTGGGCATGATAATGACAATAGCAAACATGCAAAGTAACACCTCAAACACAACTTAGAAAGGTGGCCAATAAGTAAGTAAAGACTCAACTTGATTATTGACAAATCAAACCACTTATCGATAGAAATTGGAGAATAAATCAACTCTCCATGTGATAGAATTCAACTAAAGACTTCTATAATAAGTAGAACACAAAGGTGGCACAATTTTACTATCAAGAGAAATAGTCGATAACCAAAGCTTTCCACCCCAATTTGAATCGACTTATTCCATGTTGAGTATACACTCATAAACTCATTTGAATAGACAAATTCATCGGTTGTTTAGATTATGCAACAACTATTTATTAGTCACAATAATTCATGGTTTTGTTTTTTGACTAAGTCCAAGATGAATAAAGGCGTCGAACTCTTCAATATTGACTTAAATGATAAAGTAGTTTTCATATTTAAGAATGATAGCAAAGGGCATAATAATCGGCCCATGAATACAATTGTATTCACTTCAAAGTTTCAGCTAGTAAGTCGCTCGAGATTATCAATTTTAAAGCCAACGTATTAAGCATTATAATCAATTTCCATTTATTGTTTGAAATAGTCGATTTCAAAGAAAATGATGTTTAGATGAAATCACCACGTGTGTATATATAATATATATACGTATATGTATATATGTATATGTATGATTAAGTTATATATATATATATATGATTGAGTTACATATATACATATATATATGTTAACATATATATATTTATATTACCATAAAGCAATAAAGCATGTATATATAATCTATATAGAAAAGAGTATATTGACTTAGCAATCACAATGTCATATTATCATATCAATTGTGTATTCTCATATATATATATGCCACTATATACATGTATGTGTATGTGTACATGTATCGATACATTTGCATAGGCATATCCATTTGCTACCATACGTGTGTATGGATACACATATACATATGGATATATGTATATACATTATATATATACACATACAATTCATTCACCAAACTAATACATAATTACCATGGTATTTAATAAGAGACTATGAGGGATATGTCTATACGTATACATATGCATGCCATTGGTTCCATCAAATAGTTTTATGTGCATAAGCAACTCGTGCATGAGTGTGCATAGGTACGTCTACCTATGTACCCTCATGTATGTGTTCCTTGTTGTGTATAGTCTATTATTTCCATGCATGTGTGTATTAATATACAAACACCGTAAACTCCATATATCAATTCAAACATGGTAACAAGAAGGAAATAATAAGCTCAAATAGATAAACATCATTCATGCATGCAATCACTAGTAAACTAATCTCTTAATAATGCAAACATAACATCTAAGGATGACTTACCAAAATCCCACTTAATAACCTAACTCAATCATTCTACTTGTGGTGTGTGTAAGCTCAAATAGGTTACATTAATAGTTACCCGACCAAGACCTTCTCTTGAGTGATACTTCCCCTTCGCTTGGAGGAATTGAACATGTACATGTAAACACTAACACATGTAAATGACAGTCAATTGTTCACAAAATATCCATTCTACATAATATAACTCCAAAGTTAGAATATCAACACTATATTCATTCATTCACATAAATGCATTCCTTCATATAACATTAAATGAGATGACATTCATTCATAAGGCAGTGATAATAAAGTGCACATGCAATTTATTCATCCACTGAATTCACATCACATTCACATTTTACCCTACATAGTAATAGTAATAGTAGTTACACAATTGAGGTCTAGCATACTTCCCCCCTTGTGAATCATCATCCCCGATGATTTTATATAGCAATATAAAACAAAAAAAATAACATATTTTTCAAGCATTTTCATAAGCTTCTAAAACAAGAGGAAACTTTTGATGAATCTTAGCATAATCTTCCCAAGTGGTTGAGTCTTCTGCATACTGATCCCATTGGACTTTGCACTATAGATCCTCCCTATTACACAAGTGAAGCTTACAAATTCTTAGCACCTTGACAGGTTCAAGTGTTACCACTTTGAGGTCCTGTACCTATAAAGTAGTCCAATCAATCACATGATTATCACCAAGTACATACCTCTTAAGGTAAGACACATGGAAGACATTATGCATTATGACAAGAGCTAGTGGTAATGCTATTCAATAGGCTACCAAATTCACTTCCTTGAGAATCTCAAATGGTTCAACATAACACAGGGCTAACTTGGAAGATTTTCCAATTTTAATGGATCTTTTGTGAGGTTTTACTCTCAACGACACTTTGTCACCTATGGTAAAATTTTGGGGCACTCTCTTAGCATCGACATAACTTTTTTGATGATTGTTAGCTTCAGCCAACCTTTGCTTTACAATCTTAACTTGCTCATCCATCTCAACCAACATCTCTGGCCCAAGAGTCACTCTATCCTCAAGTCTATCCCAACTTATAGGAGTTTGACACTTTTGACCATACACGCATCGAAAGGAGCCATCTTTATCACATAATGATAAGAATTGTTGTAAGAAAATTCAGCTAAGGGAAAGTAGTCTTCCCACTTGTACTATTGATCCATGTAATACATTCTTATTAGGTCAACCAATATTTGATTCACCCTTTCCATTTTTCCATCTATTTTTGGATGATAGGCCGATCTAATATTCAACTAAGTCCCTAGTGTAGAAAACAAGGTTTTCCAAAACCTAGAAGTGACTCGTGCATCCCTATCTGAGATAATTTTCTTTGGAATTCCATGCAACCTAAAAATTTCTTGCACAAACTTCCTAGCTATGATAGGTGCTCCATTGATTATATTCTCGGGTATAAAGTGTGGGACTTTGGTAAGCTTATCTACTACCACAAGAATGACATTTTGCTTATTTCTAGACATAGGAAATCCTTGCACAAAGTCCATACTTATGACTTGCCTCTTCCTCTCTGGTATCTCATGTGGATATAACAAGCTTGCAGGATGATGATGTTTTTCTTTCACACTTTGACATTCCAAACACCTAGCCACAAAATTACCAAAATCTCTTTTCATCCATTTCCAGAAATATAATGACTTCACATCCACCATCATTTTGGTCACTCCAGGATTCCAAAGTACAGTGCTTCATGTGCTTCTTTCCATACCAAGTTTTGTAACTCCACTACGTCAGTAACATACATCCTACCCTTATATCTAAGTAATTCATTAGGTTCAAAATAAAAACCCTCATACCTAGAATCTTGTGGATTATTAGTGAGTGCTTGCTTGAATTGCAAGTAGTACTCATCCTCTTTTCACTTTTGCAACACTTGTCCCTTAAAGTCGGTTTGAATCATTAGAAGCAATATGATGTCTTCGACTCAAGGCATCGACAACTCAATTTTCTTTCCCTTTTATATAATTGATATTGAAATCATAGTTAGCTATTAACTCCAATCATATGCTTTGCCTTGCATTCAGATTAGGTTGAGTGAAAAAGGAACTTTAACCCATTATGGTCTATTTTCAATTCAAAGGGTTTCCCTAACAAGTAGTGCCTCCACATTTGTAATGTGTGAACCACAACTGCTAACTCTAAATCATGTGATGCATAATTTTGCTCATAAGGTTTTAGCTTTCTAGATTCGTAAGCAATTACTCACCCATCTTGTATTAACACTCCTCCTAACCCTTCCCCACATGCATCTATGATAACCACAAAGTTACCCTCAAGATCTGGTACTTTCAAGATTGGCATAGTGGTCAACTTCTCTTTAAGTAGATCAAAGGCTTCTTGGCACTTCTTAGTCCACTCAAATTTCTTCCATTTTCTTTGCAAAGAGGTAATTGGAAAAGCAATCTTGGAGAAGTTCACAACAAACTTTCTACAGTACGCAACTAGAACCATAAAACTTCTAACCTCAGACACATTCTTGGGTACAGGCCACTCAAGTACTACCTTGATCTTAGCGGGATCTACGAAGATTATGTCTGCCAAGATTACTTACCCTAGATAATGAACTCTCCTTTG